>LGRX02029520.1:0-22439 GCA_001247695.2 Cymbomonas tetramitiformis
GAGTTGACATTCAGTCCGAGCTCAGTCATCAGAGTTGTCATCACCGACCCGTCATGACCGCTGTCATCACCGACCCGACCTGACCGCTGTCATCACCGATACGGCTCGACACCTCTGACTACCTCACTGACCTGATTGTCATCTCCTCTGATCGAGTTCGGTTGTCACATGAGACAGAGCACACACTAGCTCATTTCGCATCACACTCAGCATACTAGAACTATATATATTATATCTTCTGTATGTTGAGAGAGATTCTGAGTGCGAAACCCTGAGCGTTGCAGTGCTTCCTGTTTGACCTGTCTGTTTACTGACTGGGTCTTCTCGCAGGTTTGGCCCCACCACCGGCCTAAGGCTAGAAGCCGATTATGGTCGGCTAAACGCTTAGGGAAGCGCCAAGGGGGCGCGCCATCTAGGGATCATGGAAGTAAAGTAGGCAAGTAGTGGTGAGTGAGAGGAATCGTACGTTCCGTTTCAGCGTTTAAATTAGTTAGGAAAATCCTGGGACGGCCTGATCAACCGTAGGGACCCTGACAATCTCGCGCGAGTACCCTTAAAAAATCGCGGGACTGAACGAAGAGCTCCTCCACGCCATCACCACTGACTGCTAACTGTGTTGTTTTTGCATCACAGGCTTTCTTCCCCCTTCCCTTTTTTGGCACCCTCTTGGTGCTCCTGTTGTGAAATTTGATTGCTTGCTTGCTTATTATCCTGTTAGGGATTGCTAGTGTTGCCTTGCTTGTAGTTCTTTCTTTTTGATTATCTAGATGTCATCTACTCCGTACGCCACACCGCCGGTTCTGCCGAGACGCTTGCTGACGCACCCCCCAGGGGCAAGAAAACGTCAACTTAAATTCGGTGCTTTGAATGGCACACCGACGCCAGCGAATGCTTCGGACACGTCAGAATTGTCAGTTTGCAACAACCTAGCATGGGAATTGTTGCGCAAGCCCGCGGAGTTCGATGCATTACTCAGCGTCATCAAAGGGAAATGCGTCGAGCCTGGAGAGTCTGCAAAGACCTGGAAATTCACTAGCAACGAGAAGAATGCTCGTTTGCTTTTGGACATCCTGGTTGAGCAACTCGATTCCAGGCTCAGACTCGTTCACCCTAAGATGGCGTTGATGTTCGACTTGCAAAACCACGGTTTGGGGGTTCCGCAGAAGGCGAATCTCCTGCTGTTGGAATTGCTCCAGTCGCTTTGCGCAGGAGACGCCTTGCGTATCCTGCGCAAGGCTGACAGACTCTTCCCAGGGGATGGGAAGATCGCGCTTGTTCATCTCGTGAGGCACGTTGTGCCCGATCACGAGGAGTTCAGCGCTGCGGACTTCCTATTCGCTGGTGACAGAGTTGACCTGAGGGCTGGCCAGGACCCAGCGGACTATATTGACGTGTTCCAGACTTCTCTGGACACCGTTGAGTCTGACTTGGGTCCTGGGTGCACCGTGACCATCTCCGAGAAGGCACGGATTGCATTGTTTCTCCGTAGGATCTGTCCCGTCTTTTATAAGGCGGTGCATGATGCCTACACAGAGGAGAAGCTCGATGCTGACTCCTCGCTTTCCTTGTTGACCTGCTTCCGTGAGACACGGGCAGTGCACAGGAACGCGGGGACGAAACTCAAGTCCCCACTAACGGCTGCTTTCTACAATGATGCAGGTTCGCATCACGGCGGAAGCCGTGGTGCACATGGCCGCAGGGGAGTCCCTGACCGCACCTCTTCCCGTCAGTACATTCCGCCTCGTCGCACTAACCCTTTTAAAGGGATTGGCTCTGGTTACCGTGCAGGAGTCTTTCCCCGCAAGGGTGGTAAGACGGGCGGTAAGGGCAAGCAGAGATCCGCCAAAGGCAAGGGCAAGGGCAAGTCCCGTGTCGTCTTTGATCGGCAGACCCAGCAGTTCCGAGGGGAATGCTGGACCTGTGGGTCAAAGGGGCACAGGGCTGCCGACTGCCCGAAGCTGATGTCGGCTCATGCTTTCCACCTAGACCCGAAGCTGCTTGCGGAGCATGCTCGGACGGAGATCCTAGCCGCCCAGTTTCAGACTGCCTACGAGGAGTCTGAACAGGCACTAGAGTCCTTCTGTCTGTTGCACGGCACTCCAGCAGTTGTCGGGTACCAGGAGGACTCGTGCTCTGACAGTGAGGGTGAGGAGAGTTCTCACTCCGCCAGTCAGGAGCACGGGGACTCCGATGAGTCTGACGACGATGGGGACTGGGACGGTCTCTCCGAGGCTCAACAACAGGAGTGGGACCGCCTACAACAACATGCGGAAGCCAAATTCCAAAAGTTCTGTGCACAGTCCGAGAATGTCTCGTTGTCACTCGGAAGAGTGCACTTCGGGATGTGCCGGACCGGCACAGAACAGAAGGCTTGTGACCCCTTTCCCACTCCCCCCTACTTGCTGCCTGACATCCCTGCTTCTGCACCTGCCTCTGCACAGCATGATGCACCTCTCGAGGTGTCACAGCACTCACCACAGTCCACGGCTGCGGTGGTGCTCGCCTGTTGCAGAGAGTACCACTCCGGCCGGACACAGCAGACACCGCACGGGTCAGCTCTTGTGGATCATGCTCCGCAGGACCGAGCAGACTCGTCGGTGGTGTCTGCTGGACTGTTTGCAGCACAGTGTGAGTCACTGTCCTCGCCCGTCCACCACACGCACACCGTCCCTGCACTCACAGAGACTTGCTCTCTGTTTGCAGGAATGACGGTGGTGCAGGGTGACGGTGAGGACAGTGACATGTACACGGCACCGGCACCCACCGAGCACTCTTCCCCACACCACACTCACAGTGCATCTTTGCTGAGGGAGGGGTCACGGAGCAGTGCGGTGCCCCCGCCTGCTTCCCCCCTGTCTGCTCCAGGGAAATCCCTGGAGCAGGTTCACTGGGAGCGGGTGTGGGAGGAGGACTACAGGTCCCCTACCGTTTGCCACGGTAACCTATTGACATCAAAGAGTTCACTAGGAGCTAGGGGTGTAGCCCCTCTGGTGACGCCCCCGCCACCTGGCCCTCCTGACTTGTTGCTGTCTGATGCAGGCTCTGCCGTGTCAGTGTCCCCACCAGCCAGTGAGCACCGGGTGCACACTGGGGGCACTGACACGGCCCCAAACTTTAACTCAATCAATCTTGGAGGTCGCCCTACAGAAGGGAGTCTCTCCCGCTCTTTCCTTCAGCAGTGTCCTCCTGTCTCCTCTCCGGTCCATGAGTCGCTTGACCTGACTAGTGACACGCACATGTCTGACACACAGGCACCACCTCCACCGCCACGGCGTGTCGGTAGAGGTGGTGTCTCTATCTTCCGGTGTACATTCATGTCCTTCGCCCTGTTCACTTGCTTCCTGGCAAGTGCTTCGGCGGAGGCCCTCTCAGCCGCAGCACCTGTTCAGGGAGTGTGGTACGGATTGACATTGTGTCAACCGGGGGGGGGAGATGGGAGGTGGGCAAAGCAGTACTGCAGTCAGTCAGTACAGTCAATCAGTCCAGTCAGTCCAGTCAGTTTGGTCTGGGGATGGTGGTTTATCCGATGGTGGCTTACCTGATGGTGGCACTGGTATCACTCCTGATTGGTCTGCCACCCGGCAGTGTTCCTCTGGTGATGGTTCTGGGTATTCCTCTGGTGATGGTTCTGGGTATTCCTCTGGTTCCGACTGGTACTGGCAGTATGACTCTGGTCAGCACCGCCACTATGGTTCTCCTCGTAGCTCCGACGGTTCCCCACCAGACAGCTCAGCCCAGATCTGTCTCCTTCAGGCGCTTGAGAAGCGGCGCCAGAGGTACAGGGCTGTATCAGCTCTGCTCCTGACAGCCTTCCTTGGCATAGTCCTGACATGTCTCTACCAGAGTGTCTTACGCTATGAGGAGTTCCTCGTCGAGGCTCACTTTGAGGCTGGTCACCACCTGTCACCGATCTCCGCTGTCTGCAGCCCTGTGACTCAGACCCCGCTCTACGGCACCATGCAGTATGTTGGCGACACAGCCCTGGAGATGTGTACCTGGTTTGGACTATTCTGTGCACCCCCTTCAGTCATCTTCTCCCAGGACCCCATGATACATCTTTACTCTATCACCGGCTCTGACACTGATGGCATTGTCTGTGACTCCGGTGCAACCGGCAATATCACCGGGTCCAGACACAGGATCACTGACCTTGATACCAGCAGGACCATATCCTTCAGTACAGTCATGACTGGACCCGCTTCACGGACTGACGGCACCGGCACACTGAGACTGATCGGCAGAGACATACTGACTGGTGACATTGATGAGTATAGCATTCCTGGCTGCCATTTCAAACACGGCGCCAAAACCCTCCTGTCAACTCGAGTTATGCTCCGGGAGGGTTTCTCATCACCTGACTTCATCAGTATGACATATACCCATCTTGACTCTGGCCGGACATACTCTATCATTGATGATGGCACAGACTATCTTTGGGCAGAGCCAGAGTCAGGAGATGTCAGCTTTCACGCCTTTCAAGGCAATAAGAAGAAGCACAGATCAGGGGACCCATCCGACTGGATGTGGTCCAACAGTCAGTACAGTGCCTGGGCTACTACTCATGGGTCTCCTACGGCTACGGCCGAGCTGGGGGAACCAGCCTTTGATGTCTCTATGTTCGGCGACTCTCTCCCAGTCGGAGAAGGCAATAATCACCCTGCTCTGCAGCACTATCACAGTCAGAACAGTATATTCTCCGTCCAGTTGACTGGTTACTACTTCTATGCTAATCCGCCATTCACTATATCTATTCTGGACCGCCTTTTCACTAAAGGCAATGCTGACTTTCCTCTGGACCCTCATAATACTGTATATTTCTGGATAGTTCCCTATATGCCATCCCACAGGATCTGGCATAAGACCTGTACTATGGAGGTATTACATATCTGGCCTACTGGTACTACGGGGTTATTCAGCTACCTTGAGCGACACACCTACACCTCCACACACCCTCTCACCCCAGCTGGTTCTGACGGTGGACCTGGTCGGGTCTTCATCGATGGCACACCCTTTCCCATCTGCATCCTCTACCGAGACCGCCACACCCCGATCAGGGTCAGTCCTCCTCTTGAGCTGCATGATGCTCTCGGGCATGCTTCGATGACCCGTATCCTCCGTCTCTATGACATGCCAGGGGTAGACTTGGGCAGACCACAGTGTTCCAGAGCAGCTCTTGCTTCACTTACCACCTGCTCTCAGTGGTGTGCAGTCTGTGCTACGACGGGCCTCAAACAGAAACCAGCCCCGAGCAGAGACCGCCTCCGTACCAGTCAGCAACAGCCAGCCCGGAAATGGGCCTCAGACATGACAGGCCCCATCTCACCCAGTGGCTACAATGGGCACAGATACCGTATACACTTCATTGACATCTCCACCAGATACCTATTTGTGTTCACCGTTGCCTCTAAGGCAGACTACTATGTATGTCTCCTGAGATTCATTGCCCATACCAGATCCCTCTCTTACGGCATTGATGAGCTATTCCTGTCCACCTCTACAGTCTCAGACACTGAGATGGTGCTGAGGACTGATTGTGCACCTGAGATGGCAGATGCCAAATGCCGGGCAGCTTACCAGCAGCATGGCATTATCCACCAGACCTCTTCTCCCACATTCCATACGGACAATCCCTATGCGGAGAATGTCACTGGCATCCTGTCCCGTATGATCCGGTCCATCCTTACAGCTTCTGGACTCGACCTCAGCTACTGGCCGCTTGCGGCTAAGCATGGTGCCTTGTTGTGGTCCATTACACCACACAAGGAAGTGGTGACTACTCCTATCCACACTATGACAGGTCATCACTTTCAGTACCGTCGTCTCCGTGCATTTGGTGCACACTGCTATGTGGTTATGGACAGTCAGCAGAGGAACAACAGACAGCCAGGCATCTCATCAAAACTTCAGAACAGATCATGGGCAGGCCGCATGGTTGGTATCTCTATCATGGGCTCTAATGCCTACAAGATCCTAGACACCTCCGACGGCACAGTACATCTTGTGGGCAAGCCACACTGGATACCTACCTATGAGCACCTGGGCAGATCCATGTCAGCATTCCCAGACACTATGGCAGCTGACAGAGAGGCTGATGCTACATTTATTAGGCCATCTCCCTTCTCAGAGACACTCGACTGTACCTATGCCCAGATCATTGAGATCAGCTCATACTACTGCACTTCCGACCGACAGTCTTACGGCTGTGTGCTTCTCTCTGTTCCGTCGAGGGACAATACCTGGACTGACGTGGTTCATTATGTCAAGTCCACACCCGACGGTACACACTACGGACACCTGCTGGTGTATGTCGCACACTATAGGAAGACCGTCTCGGTCAATGAGCACTATCCGATCTGGACAGCTGTCAGAGCCCGAGAGAGCCGCAGACATCCATCATATGGCGCTATCATCATCTCCACCGACAGAGGCAGCAGCACACCTTATGGTGTAATATTTGAGCCTACTCCAGAGTCTACCTACGGTTGGCATATGGACCTTCCTGCTACCCTCGTCAGCTTTCCGTCCACCCATGCCGCCGCCTTCCTTCCCTTCTCCGATGATCCCAGCAGAGATGTCCGCCCCGAGTACATTCCACAGCAGTACACCTCAGCTGACAGCTTCATCAGATCAGGACCCAGAGAGTTGGTGGTGCACATGTTCAATATTTCTGCACCCCAGCTCAAGCCAGTCCACGGTGTCAAGCAGGCACTTTCCACTCCAGAAGCAGTTCAGTGGCAGGAGGCTATGGATGCCGAAGTGGCTGGTTTGGCCGCCGACAATAAAATGGTCCCGGGACACCTTCCCTCGGGTACCAAAGGCCTGACCACTCTCTTTGTGTTCTCCAGACCCTTCAAACCAGACCCCTCAGCACCATCTGGCACACGGCAGATCTTCAAAACGCCAGACTGTGTGCCAATGGTAAGCAGACATACGGCTACCTTCCGTGGGAGACCACCTGTACCACACCTCAGCTTTATGCCTTCAGACTGGCCTTCATCTTCGGCAGCACCAGGTCAGTTTGAAGATGAGCCACTTCGATGTCTCCCAGGCCTTTATGAATGCTAAGCTGGATGTTCCAGTATGGGTATCATTTCCGGCTGGTTACACCTATCAGGGGTTCGGTGGTGCTTTACTGCACTATGCACTGTATGGCCTTAAGGTGGCCGGTGCTTCCTGGCAGAGACTGGTTAAGATATTCATGCTCAGCTTTATGTTCGGCGAGGTGACATTCAGGCAGTCCTCTCATGATGACTGCATATATTTCATCTACACTGATTTGGTTAAGGCCATGTGTGTAGTCTATGTGGATGACTTCATACTGGTCGCCAGTACAGAGCTTGAGGATGCCTTCTGGGCAGCATTCAGAGCCAGGTTTCTAGCTAAGCATCTCGGAGAGGTCACCTCGGTTCTCCAGATGCGGGTCAGGCAGGATCAGATTGGTATCTACCTTTGCCAGTCCAGACAGATCAAGGACTTGGTGGCCAACAACAACATCACAGCTCATTCCTACAGAACACCTATGGACCCGAAGCTCATCATCAAGAAACCAGCAGTTCCCGACCTGTCCCTTGTCCCCAGTTACAGATCCATCCTCGGCTCACTGCTATGGCTGGCCCGTGGCTCACGACCTGACTGCTACTATCCTGTAATCTATCTGGCTCAGTTTGTATCATGCCCTTCTGAGGAGTCTATGAAGGCTCTGATCAGAATTGCGCAGTATATGGACAGCACAGCTCACTACTCTCTGGCATTCTACTACCCCGAGACTCCGGTCAAGGTCATCACCATGTTCTGTTATTCAGATGCTGACCTGGCTAGGGACTTAGAGAATGATGCCCGGTCCTATTCTGGCTCCGTGATATTTCTGGCTGGTATGATACTGCAGTGGCATTCAGGGAGGCAGACCATCACTGAGGTCTCCTCCACAGGGTCAGAGTATGTTGCAGCCAGTACAGCAGCACAGCGGTTGGTGTCATTGATGTTCATGCTCACCGAGATATTTGGTTCTATTACTCACCGTATTGATTCCCAGCAGCCCCTTGATTCCGATCTTGACCATGCTATTCAGTACCTTGACAGAGCAGCCACAAATATTCACTTTGACATGCCTTCCCTTCAGACTACCTCAGTGCTCAGGCGTCTGCTTGAGAAACAAAACAAGCCAGCAGACGGCCTGACTTCAGTCCGCCCAAACTCTCCTACAATTCCTGATGAACTCAGTACAGATGAAATCACTCCCCTCAGATTCCAGAACAACCGGAACAGAGAATATATCAGTACAGCTTCAGCTCAGCCCCGCCTGGAGTTACCTATTCCCCTGCTGCTGGATAATGATGCATGCAGATCTATTGTCGAGCATCACCTCCTCTCCGAGAAGGTGAAGCATGTGATTATCAGATTTCATGTCCTCCGAGACTTTGTCAGATTGAACTGGATTCAGTGTGCCAGAGTCCCATCAGCTCGGAACCTGGCAGACCCTTACACCAAACCAGTTCCTCCAGTCAAGGACATGAAGCCCTACTTCATTCAGATGTTCCAGCAATATATGGCCATGGGTAAGGCTCAGGCTGCAGTTATTCAGAAATGATTTACTGGTATTCAGAAAGCAGCAGCATGATCTGACTGTGAGTACCTTGCTTTCCTGTTTTCCTGTTTTGGGTTGTTTGTGTAGCTAACTGTGCTTTGCAGGTACTGGCCTATATTCAAAGTTACTTATGGCTGGTTACTTTATGTTAGTTACTGTTTTCCTTAGAAAATGAATCACTGTATTAGATAGAAAATGATGTGGCACTCATTGATAGATTTGTGTATATGGACATTGATATTCCGAGCTCACTCTATGGTATTAGCTACACTGCATTAGTCACGGTATCCTTACAGTGTCTGTTCCGACCGTGAGAGCCACCGCTGCTGTCAGTCATGATCTCTCTCTTCATTCTCCCTCTGCAGTAAGTCTTTCCGGTGACGGGCGGATCTGGACCTGCTTCGGCACTCCTTATCCTACCCCTGACGAAGCACCCCGGATAGCTTGCAGCCACGGTGTGTGGACCTCCAGAGACATGACATATCACTATCCCCCGACAGCAGGGTGGCACCAGGGACAGATTACTGCCCGTGTCAGGACGTTGGGTCTACGGACCAGCTTTTCGGGGTTTTCAGCCCTGACACGGTGTGACTGCAGTTCCACCATTTCCATCATCTTTCTGGATTTTGGTTCTGGCACTGGATTAGTGGCATGTATCTTGGTTTGATTGGTTATTGGTCTGACCACCTCACTCGAGGTGGTGTGCTGGAGTTGACATTCAGTCCGAGCTCAGTCATCAGAGTTGTCATCACCGACCCGTCGTGACCGCAGTCATCACCGACGCGACCTGACCGCTGTCATCACCGATACGGCTCGACACCTCTGACTACTTCACTGACCCGATTGTCATCTCCTCTGATCGAGTTCGGTTGTCACATGAGACAGGGCACACTAGCTCATTTCGCATCACACTCAGCATACTAGAACTATATATATTATATCTTCTGTATGTTGAGAGAGATTCTGAGTGCGAAACCCTGAGCGTTGCAGTGCTTCCTGTTTGACCTGTCTGTTTACTGACTGGGTCTTCTCGCAGAAAATGCGGTGAGTGTGCGCAACGAACGCGCTGCACACAGCAAAGGTGAGGGTTGAGGAATTGGAATGGGAGTGGGCGGTGGTGATAACACCACCACACACCACCACATGACGGCCAAGGGATGCGTCGGGTGAAAGCGGAGAATGCGGAGAGGCGAGGTCGTAGGAGTCAAAGTCCTTGTCGTCGATCAAGCCGAAAACGTCGGAGTCGAGGTTGGTGTCTGGCGAACAAGCTCCACCAGACATCACTAGGTCGCAACCAGGGGTAAGATGTTGTCGATGTAGTCGTAAAGATACCAACACTGAACGTGTAGCGGCCATACGTACACGTTGGAGTGAGGCGGTCATGGCCACAGACTGCAGACCGCAGAATCTGCAAACCCAATGATAGGGTTCCCAAGCGAAAAAATAACTTTTCGTAAAATCAACCGAATCCACCGATGGAAGGGTCAATTGGGGGTAGATTTTCGCGGGGAACACGGCGGTGAGGTTAAAAACGTCGTGCGGAAAGCCAATTTTCCGGCAGCAGAGGTGCTGCTGGCCAGAGTGTCGAAGGCGTAACGTAAAATCTCGTACGTTTGTCCAGCGGTAAATTGAAGCACACAGGGTGTGCGGCAAAAACGGTGGAAGATGTCGGATAGATGTCGGGAGGCGGCTTAATGTGGTGTCGGCCGGCGCCGTTTGTAAGGCGGTCCGGCGCTGATGTCGGGATGTCGGAAGATGTCGGATAGATGTCGGGTAGAGTCGCAGGGCGCGAAGCGAACCAGAGAACAAAAACCAAGCCAACACTGAAGGTGCGTGGGCTATAACCTCATAGAACAGGGGAAATATATATATATGCGCTGTCACTGTGATACGGAAAAGGCAGGCGTAGAGTCTAAAGTCAGATTGAACTGTAAGATAATCAAGATGACTGTAAGATAAGCAGACGGACAGACCGTGACACACGAGCGGAGCCAACAGCAGGCACTGCAAGTGACATCCGAGCAGGCGAGGGGTGACACAGGGCACCACAGACCTCCCCCCATAAGGGAAAGTCAGTGTTCCCATGAGAAGGGGGAGAAAAGAGAGGAAGAAAGGTGACGGGAAAGCTAAAATATATACGGCTGTAATATATTATAAGGTTTCACAGAGACGAAAGCTGAAGCCGTGGACTCAGGGTTTCAGATACAGTACTAAGGTGAATATTAGAATAGAGAGACTGTTTTAATATTCCTGGCGGTCGGTGATGATGCGGCACGTGACACAGCAGAGAGTCACAACACAATGAGGGGTGACAGCAGAAGGGGGGCAACAGTCACCCTTATACTGGGGGTGAAAGTTGCATCCCCCGTGACACCACCTCACCCCGTAGGTGTGAGGTGACCAAATGCAAGTGTTACGTGGGCCTGCAAGACTGTTTGGATCTAAGGGGCCTTTTTCAACCCGACTAGAATGGCTACTGCCGGCGTCATCCTAAAATCTAGCAAGCACATCCCACGATCGGGCATTTTTTTTTTGTTTCTCTGGCTGTACATTTTGCTGCTCAATGTTCGATGCTAGGCACCCAAGGGACCGTGCGGAAAGCCGGCCAATCGGTGTCGTCGTCGTCCAACTCCATGGCATTGAACGCGGCAGTCGATGGAGACGTGTCAACTGCGGCTGCGGAAGATTCGGTCGCCAGTAACTCATTTTCCGCAGGAGGATCGGCGGCACGAAACCCCATGATGGCAACGTCGGCCGCAGAGTTTGGAGCCGGATCCTGTGGAGCTTGAAGAGCCAGGGCCCGCACAGGGGGCGGGGGGTCTGGCGGAGTCGGCCAACGAGAGATGGGGGGCGGTCATGAGCGGGCTTTGCCGCGAGAGGAATGCGGTCAGGGGCAAAAGACTGCCGGCATGCGTAGGGGCACACACCCCTGGTGGAGGGCTGGCCATCCGTGAGGCCCCAGAGTCGAAAACAGGTGACGCAGGGGAACCCTGCGCCCTCCCACTGCAGGTGCCTGCCGCCTTTCGCCTTCCATGTGCCCTTGGGCTCCACGTAGGCATCGCTGCGGAGCGCCATGAAGGTCCCCACGCCACCGCCGCCGCCCGCAGGAGTACGCCCGCCGTTGCCACCACCGGAGGTAGGCGGCGGGGGCGTGGTGAGGCGAGCGAGCCTCCCCTCATCCCGGTGCACTGTGCAGATGCGCAAGGAAAGGGACGAGAAAGAGAATCGCGCACCGGCGGTGAGCTCGCGCAGCACCACCAGATACAAGGGGGTGACGTGAGGGGAGACCGCCGCAGACATCTTTAGCACATGACGAAGATCCTCCACCCTGTTGACGTCGCTGTACGCGGGGTGGAGCTTGGCGTGCTTGTCCGCCAGCTTGCGGAATACCGTAAGTTGGGGGGCGGGGTCGTTGGACTCGTCGATGATCAAAGCACGCAGCTTCGTCCAGTAGCGGTTGGAGTCGGGGTCGCCGATGCCTTCCACGTGGAACCGAAGCCGCTGGAGTGCTGCGCGACCATCATGCGGGTAGATGCGTGAAGACTCCTCCTGAAGGGCGAGGGCAGTGCCCCGCAAGACCGTCGGGAGAATCACGAAGATGAGCTCGTTGAGGGCCATGTGGTACTCGTCGAACTCGTGGTCCAGGTCCAGAAGCTTGTCGAACTCAAAGTGCGAAATCGGGGACAGGACGTGGGCCAAGTTAGTGACAAGAAGTGAGATATATATATATATGTCGATATATATGCTCGAATGCGTGTGTGCAGAACAGTCTCGCAGGGGCGGGTGTTCTCGGATACTAAGATGATATAAAATATTCAGGTGAGTGTTTTATAGCACACCGTGACAACCGTGACAACGGACACTGGTGACACATCGGGCTGAGGGGTGACAGACAGGAGACCCACTGTGCTCCCCCCTTACAGTGGGGGTGGCAAGATTGGTCTCCCCGTGACACCACCTCACCCCGTCCCTACGTTTCTGGACGCGTGCAATACATCGTATTGAACACATATTGCAGGCATATTGCACGCGTATTGACAATAAATGTTCAATACAATAAAAAATGTTACAATATGTGTGCAATATGCCTGCAAGCGCTCCAACATGTGTGCAACATAGTATTGCAGTGAGCCCTCATGTATTGGAGACATATTGAAGTTCTGATGCAGAGAGTTATTTCAATATGCCTTCAACACATGTGTAGTATAGGGTTGGAGACATGCACCATGCATGTCGCAAACACTATGAAGGCATGTTGCGGACATATTGC
Source organism: Cymbomonas tetramitiformis (assembly GCA_001247695.2). Taxonomy (NCBI): domain Eukaryota; kingdom Viridiplantae; phylum Chlorophyta; class Pyramimonadophyceae; order Pyramimonadales; family Pyramimonadaceae; genus Cymbomonas; species Cymbomonas tetramitiformis. Next base: position 12,855 of record LGRX02029520.1, read on the forward strand.
CCACATATTGTATACATATTGTAAGTCAACATTCAATATGTTGGATACACACTGCGGACCTACTGCATACGTATTGAACATGCAAATTCAATATGTTGTACATATATTGCGGACATATTGCATATGTATTGAAACGGAACATTCAGTATGTTGGATACATACCGCGGACATATTGCATACGTATTGAACATACAAATTCAATATGTTGTATATATATTGCGGACCTATTGCATATGTATTGAAACGGAACATTCAGTATGTTGGATACATACTGCGGACCTATTGCATACGTATTGAATATGCAAATTCAATATGTTGTATATATATTGCGGACCTATTGCATATGTACTGAAACGGAACATTCAATATGTTGTATATATATTGCGGACCTATTGCATACGTATCGAACAAGCAAATTCGATATGCTATATATATACTGTGGACATATCGCATATGTATTGAAATAAAAGTTGCCTATGTCAAATATACTATAGACCTATAACATACATATTGCACATTTGCAACATGCAGTGTGTTTACTATGTATCCACTATGCGTATGCTATGCGAGATAAACAAAATAAGAATACAGTAGTAGGGAACACTCGAGCATCTTTACTACGATTGACATGTATCTAGCTAGGCACAAAGAAATACGAATGGGACTATCAAATTTACATCAAATTTACCAATACACAAAATAGTGTTCTACTCGTGCACTTTCTATTTACAAGATGTTAACCTAAAATTGACGGGATGCTTGAAGTTGACGTTGTACTCGAGGCGGTCGATGTTCTCCATCCCGCTTTGCTCCAAAACAACCGATCTAAAAAGGAAAGTAAAGAGCCAACACTTAGTAAAAAAGCGGAAATGCACAAAAGAATATTCTATTGAAAACATAAAGGACTTATCAACCTAGAATGTTTGAAGGGATGCTTGAAGTTGACGTTGTACTCGAGGCGGTCGATTTCCTCCATTTCGCCTTGCTCGAAAACAGCCAATCTGAAAAGGAAAGTAAAGAGCCAACACTTAGTAAAAAGCGGAAAAGCAAAAAACAAACCTTTATTGAAAACATAATTAACAACCGAGCAACCTCAAATAAATGCGAATATGAACGCGAGATGAAAACCTAATATGACTTCGCCACGCCAACGTTTTCAGCGGATCTGAAAAACGAAACCAACCAACTAACGTTTAGTAAAGAAGAAAGAAATTAGCAGTCGTCAACGAAAGAAGCAAAGGAAAGTAACAGGGGGATGTGGAGTGAGTTGGATTTGAACCAACTATTTCGAGTGCAAAGGACTCGCGGGAATTTCCCGTTCACTCCTAGTCAAAGTTTCACGCATGCCAAGTACGAGCGCGCGAAGCACACACAAAATAATACACACGCATAACCAAAACATGCACTGCAAACCAATGCCATATTGCAACCTGTGAGAATTAAAAATATCACAACTCGCGCAACTCACTGGCGAGGCTGCTGCAACACTGCTGACGGCGAACTGTGAAGAGAGCAATGACGTGAGTTTGAACTTTACCGTTCAGAAAAATCGAAGTGTTCAAAAACTTTCCCTGCCGTTCAGAAGTCACATCGGATCGACGCGTCATGCGAGCACGATCGACGATGACGACGATGATGACGATCAAAAGTCCCAAACTCTGGATCATTACATTCAATTTCATCGTACTGGTCTAGTGGTTATCCGTCGCACTCATAGACTTGAGATGATGGGTTCGAGCCCCAATGAAAGCTTTTTCGGTCCATACTGAGGGTCATTTCGGGTACTTCTTGAGCATTTTGGGGGTACTTCTTGAGTTACGAATTCGGCCGTTCGATTCACGAACGAGGGGTGCAGATTCTCCTAAAAATTAAAATTCCAAAATTGTTTCCCCGAAAATCGTTCAATCTGTTCAATACTACTGCAATACGTGAGGGCTCACTGCAATACGTTACCGCTTGCAGGCGTATTGAAATGGCGTATTGGAGATGGGTCGAAAAAGTGCCAAGTCAGTTTTGCGAAGATCCGTCTGACGTGGCACTGGCAAAGCTGACATCAGCAGTTTTCAATACATCTCCAATACGCCATTTCAATACGCCTGCAAGCGGTAACGTATTAGAATGAGCCCTCACGTATTGAAGTAGTATTGAACAGATTCTCCTCTAAAAAGTTTTTTAAATTTTTGTAAAGGTCAATATGCGTGCAACCGCGTGCAACCGCCTGCAGAGCTCAAGGCAGGGATCACTTCAATACGTGAGGGCTCACTTCAATACGTGAGGGCTCACTTCAATACGTGAGGGCTCAAATACGTGAGGGCTCAAGACCTTGAGCCCTGCCTTTAGCCCCCCCTTTCAGTATGCTGCGGAAGTGTTGAAGTGAGCCCTAAAAAAGTTGAAAAAACATGTTCTTCAATTCTGGTGAGACTTGTTATATGGACTCAGGAGCTATATTTTGCGACATAGCTTGTGTGCGTTTTTTGTGGGGGGGGTCCGAAAACCTACTTTTGGGTTATTGCTTTACTTGAAAGTTCCTTCAGCATATCGTCAATATGTCCGCAGTATATGTCCAATATATTACAGCATAGTTGCAGTACATTTTCGAAGGGTGATGGGCGTGGTAAAGGGGACTTCAATGCAGTATGGTCCGAGGAGATCAAATTGTTCATGGTGAAAAGCGACCTCGCCATGAACGATCCCCTCAATCATCATCACCAAGTGATGCGGAGCGACATCGAACCGGCTTGCCTTCGGCTAGAGCCGCCGCCCTCGTCCAAGGGAAGGCGCCCCCCCCGTACAACAATCTTCGTTAGCCAAGCGCGCGATGAGAAATCCCGCGCAAGGCGGGTGCTTAGCCGATCGAGAGCCGATCAAACCTTCCAATGCTCAGGAGGGTACATCCCTCAAACCCCCTCCCAATATCAAGCTCATATTCCCGGAAGGTTGGAGTACCGCGGAAGGCTTCCGCGACCCGGAGTATGAAACGATTACGAAGAAGGAACGCCTTTTGGCGTGGATTGCGCCTCCACATCTTCCAATATCTACGAGGGAACTGGAGTTGTCCGCGAGGTAGCACCCTTTCACTTTCTTCTCGACGTCGAAGTTGTGTCTTTCTTGCTTCACAGGACTCTTTGCTACATGTATGCAACATGGTTACCATATGTTGCATACATATTGAGATTATATTGTAGGGATCCTGGAACACATTGCAGGAAAGTCGATGCGCACTATGTGGAAGTGGACACGGTATGGCATCATAAGTGGCTGCCAACGCGACTGCTCCCGCACGATTTCTCCAGATTGGCGCACGATTTATCTCCAGACAATACCGCGTGGCCGACTTGGTTACCACCTTCCGACATCTTGGAGCTAGAACCGGCAACGGTAACCTTTAAGGGGAAATCGTTTCGACTTGTTCCACCGGTGCCTAATTGCTTGCAACGGATTGTCGAAAGGATTCGTGGCATGCAAGAGGCAAGGTAAGGGACTCTCGCGGGGCATGATTTCCCTCCCACCATTCATCACGTGGCTCGCTGCAATAGTGCTGCAGTACGCTATCGTGATGGTTGCAGCATGTTGATGGGATGTTGGAAACATGTTGGGACGATATTGTGCAGAGATGCGGGCGAGGCGCCCCCCGAGGCGCACGAGGCGGCAAATTCAGCTCGTTTAGACGACAACAGGTACTATTTCGGGATTTCTGGATTCATTGATGTAGTCACTGTTGACGCGGAACGTAGTCCTCACCAATTTCCACTTGACGTTACCCCCGAGGGAGACAACCTACCATCGAATGCGGAAGAAACCTACGACTTCTTCGAAGCTCGTCAAGCAATTTTGACACCGATCCGTATGGAAACTGTTGTCTACCTAGTACACGATGGCAACTTCGAGGCGACTACATACGGCTCGCTGCTGGCCGACGACTCTCAACTCGATAATCCTACACGAGACAATGTGCGGGAGGTTCGGTGCCTTGGGCGACATTGGAGGAGCGTTTCGACAATAAATGATTGACCAGATTTGATCCGTGCGGTTGGAGTTTGGTCTTTAATTGCAGTTACCACGGATGCCATGGCTGCCGAGATGGAAGAGCCCATGAGGTATGTACGAATATTTAGGCACCTCAACTTGCATACTGATTTTTCATGATATAATATGTTGCAATATATCAGAAACCGTTGCCGGTATATTGAATATGTATGGGAGATATATTGCGGTGGGCGAAGCAGATCTCCGGTGGAAGAGCCAGCTGAGGCGAAGGACACCGAGATGGGTGAGGTGAAGGACACGGCGGGCGAAGCCGATCCTTGGCTCTCGCTCCATGCAATGCATCGTCGAAATGTGGGCACCGTAACATTGGAGCGAGGGCGGTTTCTATGTGATTGTGCCATGTGCTACGGAGTTGACCTACGTGGAAACGTGGTGAGCAAGGCCACCCGCACACGACATCGGAAACTCCACGGGCAGATCCAGCCACCCGCACCGGACCCTGAAGAAATCGATGCTGTAGTTTGTGGCAACCGCGGCGAAACCTTAAGGTACTCTCCGCCCTTTCTCCCCCATGAATGATTGGGCAAGCTTGCGTGACAACACATTCGCAATATGTTGACAACGTATCGAAGGTGCATTGCAACTCTCCTACAGACATACGGATGTGGACGTCACGATGGATGACAAGGAGGGCGAACATGCTGAGGAGGCCGGGAGGACAAGCGCAGAAGACGAGGTGGTACACGCACAACAGGACGCGGAAGCCAAGGATGTGTCGAGTCAAGGCGGCGAGGCCGGAGTTCCCGACGACGAGGATGGCGATGCGCCTAAGACCGAGGATGCCGATGGTGAGACCAAGGATGGCGGTGGGGAGGATTTGGGGTTCGATGAAGAAGACGACGGAGATGCCGTCCACTCCATTAAAGCAGCGATTGCTACACAATTGGAAAGTATTGTGGATGCTGCAAAGGAGCTTTTCGGAGGGGAGACGGTAAGCACGCGTTATTATGCCAAATATCGTGCAGTGAACTGCACGTGCAATATGTAGTATGCATATCTCCTACATATTGACAATGTATCCTGACCATGCTTTTGAACCGAGAAAGAGCTACTGCCGGCCGTGTCCCGCGGGCTTTGATGGCGGGCCCCGCTCCCGGCATCGTGGTCACTACCTTCGGGGAGAAGGGCAAGCCATTGGAGCTAACGTCCTTGGAGATTGACCAACTGACCCGCTGGATGCGAGCGAGTATTCCCGCTTACCGAAAGCTTTTTCAACAACATGCTGAGTACGACCTGTTCCGGCGGAGGTGCAACCTGCAAGCTCGCACGCATGTACTATCTGTAGTATACCTGCAACATATTGTCAACTTGTTTCTGTATGTTTATCATATATTGTAAGTATACTAAGAATATGTTGTCATCACAGGGAGAATGCCGCGCGCTCTAAACAAGCACTGCGGTACCGACAAGAGGTGGGTGTTGTGCCCGCGATCGCGTTCGGTCCATTGGAGGACCCTGAAGGATGGCTTGGTCGTCAATACACGGCTTACGAGAAGTCGCTCATGATGGGTCCCGAACCTATGTGTTCCAAGTACAACAAGGTGAACATCGGCGGTGTCTTCTATCGCACTAGAGACGGGGACAAAGGGAAAGTGACAACCCAGTGTTTCGTCCGCGCATCCTTCCCCAAGAATGATGCCGATGCCGATGACGAGTGGGAGGACAGGTACGACCTCAACCACCAGTTTGCATGCTTCTTTGCCTTTTCGTATATCTCTGCAACATATATGCAATACGTCCCCAACATACTAAGGATATGTTGTACGTATATTACAAAAACATTGAACATTTCGTGCGCAGGTATGGTATCATCAACGCCATTCTGCGGGTTTGCATTGGCGGTGTGCTCTACACTTTTTTTAAAGTGTGATTGGCTACCCGTGCCCACGGAAGCTCAGATCGCATCAAGCTTCAAGCTGAAGAACTCCATCCTCGGCGTGGACAAGGTGTCCAAGGCTTACTACACCTTCAACCCATGGGACACCTCCAAGTACACTATGGACAACCGAGAGCCCTACCTACTGGCCAATCAAGTCCAAGCGCAAGTACGTGATAGTCAAACACCCCTGCATGGATTCAGCGGTGATACTTGATACGAGCGACCGCAATATGGAGAAACTTGCACTCGTTGATAGGCCCGTAGGTAGTGATGGTCACTTTGACACATGCGGGAAGTGTAGAGTCGGTGGCGAGCTCCTTCTGTGTGAGAGGGCAGGCTGCAAAGAGGCTATGCACGTGCGATGCGCAGGGCTCACCGACATCCCCACTGGAATGTGGTACTGCAGAAAGTGTGATGACGCATAGTAGTGCCTCTGTACACATTTGATATACCTGTAATATACCAGATACGTATTGCGGACATATTGTAAGTATTATGCAATATGTGAGCAGCAGGGGGGTCTTACCCCTTTACCCCATGCAGTCATGTGTTGCATAATTCACTCTGATTGTAGACATATTGCACATGTATTAAAAATATTCTGCATGAGGGAATGTTTCAATATGTGTTCAACACATATATTGCAAACGTGTTGAATGATTCATCTGATTGTAGACATATTGCACATGTATTGAACGATTCCTTATGCGTGAATGTTTCAACATGTGTTCAACACATGTTCAGTACGTGTGTTGCAGGCGGTTGCAGACATATTGAACACCCCTCCAATCGTTTTGCCTTATTTCAATACATCGGGGCCCCAATTCAAAAAGCCCCCCAGAACCGACTTCTGCGATACGCGTCCAGATGCCGTGAAAACTTGTCCCCAAAACGCTAGACCCTTCCTTAGATGATACCAAGTGCTAGTGGGTGAGTCTGAAACCATTTGGGTGCCCATGCTAGCATACTCATTTTCGCTGTGTCCAGGCTGATCGCGGTTCAATAGTTTGGCCAATATGTTACACGTGTATTGTAATGTCCAGATATTAGCATACCGTCTTCAATATGCCTCCAATATGCCTCCAATACGTGTTCAACACGTGTATTGAACCCGTCTAGAAACGTAGGGCGTGGGGTTGAGGTGTCACCAGGCAAAGAGGCAGGAGCACTGCAGGGTCTAGGAGCCAAACTGGCCCGAGCAGTCCGGCATGTGCCATCCCAAGATGTCCAAAAGTCTGTTGCTAACTAAATCTAAAGAGTTCGGTTCCCTCGAGAGTCAATCACAAACCGTGCAGGCATGGAGAAGGGTCTTTGTCGAACTGTGCTGTTGCTACTTAATCTTGCTGGCGGCGGCGTCACCCTCGATCGCATGCGTCAAGCGCCAGTGAGGCAATACTCACCCCTACAACGTTTAACCAACGCCGGTGCGATGCCAGAGCCAAAAGCGGCCTGGCACCACCAGAGCGGATGCGTCAACGAAGAGGGGGCAGAGGGATGGAAGGTGAAAAATGCGGCGTGCCCCCACTCTGCCGCCAATGAGCGCGCAAGCAGAGGGGAGAATCGGTGGGATTGGTGTCGTAACACCACCGCACACCACCACACAGTGGCCAAGGGGCACGAAGGGTGGAGCGGAGAGCGGAGGATGCTGCGGACGCAACTCGTCGTGCTCAGAGTTGTCGTCATTGGCGAAGGCGATAGACTCGATGTTGGTGTCTGGTGCATAAGCACCACCAGACACCACCAGACCATAGCATGGTGCAGGACGCCGTCGATGGACTCGAAAAGATGCCAACGCTGAACGAACAGTTGGCATGCGCGCATTCTGGCGGTCAGCGGGCATGGTGGCTGACCGCTGGCTGGAGAATTCCGCGAACGCGAAGTTAGGGTTCCCAAGCGAAGACATAACTTTCCGGAAAATGAAGCAAATCCAGCGATGGATGAGTCAATTTTGAGCAGATTGTGACGAGGAAGACGTCGGTGACGTCAAACAAGTCGTGCGGCAAGCCAGCTGTCCTGCAGGAGCGGTGCTGCTGTCCAGAAAGGCGAGGGCGCGTTTGGGTGCGTGTCTAAAACGTAATTCTTCGTAAAATTAACCAAATCGGGCGATGTAAAAGCCAAATTGGGGTGAAATTCGACGAGGAAAACGGCGGTGAGGTCAAAAATAACGTGCGGTAAGCCAGTTTTGCCACAGTTCGGGCGCTGCTGTCCAGAGTGTAGGGCACGTAGTTGGGAATGGTCGGAAATGCGTAAAAACAACGGGGCACACTAGCGGCCCAAATTGTCAACGGTTTGGTGATAAGATTTTGACACGGCCGCGATCTTCAACGGTGGCCGAGGTCGAGATGTAGTTGTTGTCGGCGACGTGCGACAACTGCCGGCGACGTGCGGCGGTTACAAGGAGTTTCGACGTGCCCTCCAGGGATCCAAAGCAATCAACGAACACCCACAAGTGGTGGCCGATAACCTGACAAGAAGTGAGATATATATATATATGTCGATATATATGCTCGAATGCGTGTGTGCAGAACAGTCTCGCAGGGGCGGGTGTTCTCGGATACTAAGATGATATAAAATATTCAGGTGAGTGTTTTATAGCACACCGTGACAACCGTGACAACGGACACTGGTGACACATCGGGCTGAGGGGTGACAGACAGGAGACCCACTGTGCTCCCCCCTTACAGTGGGGGTGGCAAGATTGGTCTCCCCGTGAGTTAGCCAGAAGGACGGTGAAGTCGGTTTCGGCGTCCTCGCCGTCCAGAGATAATCCAGAAGCAGCTTTGTAGCCGTAAGTACGAAGTAGACGGCAAAGTTCTTCACTGTAATGAGATGCGTAATCCAACCGCTCACTGTAACCGTGAGCGGTAGATGCCCGTACAGGGGTGGACACCCAAACTGATTCATCCTTGTAAAATTCCTCAGCAGTGGGGGCACGAGCTGCCGGCAGGGGCTTCTTCACCAGGGTGGACATGCGCACGATGGGGTCATTGTCTTGGGACTCGTGCGATGACGGCGTGCCAGAACGTTGAGACCGCGCAGGTGAAGAGGAGCCAGTCGGTGTAGGCGTGGCCCCAGATGTAGTTGCTCTAGCAGCGCGCAGAGCGCTGCCAAGTGTCGGGCGTGCTGCGGGCATGTTCGGGAGGAAATAGTTCGGAATGATGTCGAGCTGGAGATGCTTTCGGTGATGTTGGCGCGGTACGTCACGCCAGGAAGTGGATCTGCGAATCGAAGAGAGGCAGGGTGCTGGTGGTGCAAGAGGCTGTAGATGCCGTGGCTGGAGGTGCCAAATTTCAGTGATGATAAGTGAAAAACCGCTGGAGTCGCGGGTGTCGCTGGAGATGCGTTGACCAAAGTAAGGACCCAAAAGCAAAAAGACCACTGCTTCAAGTGGTGCAGCCCAAACCTGATGGGAAAGCTAAAATATATACGGCTGTAATATATTATAAGGTTTCGCAGAGACGAAAGCTGAAGCCGTGGGCTCAAGGGTTTCAGATACAGTACTAAGGTGAATATTAGAATAGAGAGACTGTTTTAATATTCCCGGCGGTCGGTGATGATGCGGCACGTGACACAGCAAAGAGTCACAGCACAGTGAGGGGTGACAGCAGAAGGGGGGCAACAGTCACCCATATACTGGGGGTGAAAGTTGCATCCCCCGT
>LGRX02029521.1:0-22668 GCA_001247695.2 Cymbomonas tetramitiformis
CGTTGGGGCTTTTGGGGAATGTTGCGTTGGGGCTTTTGGGAAATGTCGCGTTGGGGTTGCTGACAATGTGGCGTAAGGGATGGTGAAACTGTGGAGTTGGGGTGTTTGGGGACTGTTGCGTTTAGGGATGGTGAAACTGTGGAGTTGGGGTGTTTGGGACTGTTGCAATGGGGCTGCTGAAAATGTGGAGTTGGGGCTTTTGGGAATGTTGCGTGGGGGTTGCTGAAAATGTTGCGTTGGGGCTTTTGTCGTTGTGTGGTGGCACTGTGATGATGCGAGACGTGCTGTGGGTATTTCTCCCCCCCCCAATCGGGGGCTCGGAGACGCACGTGCATGGCATGGTGGGGAGGTGGATGGCGTAGTACGGGCCTTCGTGTCGGCTGATGGTGTTGGTGAGGTGGCTGCGGTTGTGAGGTGATTGTGGCTGAGAGGTGGCTGCGGCTGCGAGGTGACGAGGTGGCTGTGGTTACGGAGCCTCAGACGTGGGCGTTGGCAGACGACGTCGGTCTGCGGTGCGCGGCTGAGTGCATGAGGGATGACGGTGTAGTTCTCGACGTACAGGTATGCTGAGATATAGATGTGTGCGCTGGCAGAAGACGTCGGTCTACGGTGTGCGGCTGAGTGTGTGGGTGATGATGGGGAGGTTTTTGATGTAGGTGAAATGCGGCTGCTGAGGTGGTTTCGGTGTAGTTCTCAATGTGGGTGAGACACGGCTGCTGAGGTGGTTTCGGTGTAGTTCTCAATGTGGGTGAGACACGGCTGTGGGTGAGGTGGTTTCGGTGTAGTTCTCAATGTGGGTGAGACACGGCTGCCGAGATACGGATGTGTGAGCTGGCAGACAATGTCGGTCTGCGGTGTGTGGCTGAGTGCGGCTGAGTGTGGTCGCTGAGATACGGATGTGCGCACTGGCAGGTCGGTCTGCGGCGCGCGGCTGAGTGCGTGAGGGATAAGGTCGCAGTTCGATGTAGGTGACATGTGGCCGTTGCGGTTCAGATGTGCGAGCTTGCAGACGACGTCGGTCTGCGGCGCGCGGCTGAGTGCATGAGGGATGACGACGCACCTCTCGATGTACAGCTACGTGGTTGCTGAGATACGGACGTGCGCCCTGGCAGGCGACATCGGTCTGCGGTGCGCGGCTGAGTGCGTGAGGGATAAGGTCGCAGTTCTTGATGTAGGTGACATGTGGCCATTGCGGTCCAGACGTGCGAGCTTGCTGATGACGTCGGTCTGCGGCGCGCAGCTGGGTGCGTGAGTGATGACGACGCACCTCTCGATGTACAGCTACGTGGTTGCTGAGATACGGATGTGCGTGCTGGCAGACGACGTCGGTCTGCGGTACGCGGCTGAGTGCGCGAGTGATGGGGGCGTAGTTCTTGACGTAGGTGCTGTGCGGTTGCGAGGTGAGCACGACTGCAAGGCATCTGCGGCTGCGAGGGGGTCTGCAACTGCAAGGTGGCTGCGGCTGCGAGGTGGCTGCGGCTGCGAGGTAGCTGCGGCTGTACTGGCGGCCGAAGGAGTGATGGTGCAGATGAGGCAGCTACAGGTACGCGGTTGCTGCGAGCTTCAAACGTGCGCGCTGCCAGACGACGTCGGTCGGCGGCGCGCTGCTGAGTGCGTAAGCGGAGATGGCGTAGTTCTCGATGTAGGTGCTGTGCGGCTGCTGGGGCTCAAGCGTGTGTGCTTGCAGACGACGTCGGTCTGCGGTGCGCGGCTGAGTGCATGAGCGGAGATGGCGCAGTTCTCGATGTAGATGCTGTGCGGTTGCTGAGGCTTAGGCGATGTGCGCGTTGCAAACGACGTCGGTCTGCGGCGCGTGCACGGCTGGGTACTCGAGTGAAAATGGCGTAGTTCTCGACGTAGGTGCTGTGCGGTTGCTGAGGCTTAGGCGATGTCGGTCTGCGGCGTGGGTGATGACGATTTCGGTCTGCGGCGTGGGTGATGACGACGTAGATATCGATGTACAGACCTGCAGCTGTTGACGCAACGCTGAACTCGAATGGCTTAGCGTTGTCTACGGCGGCAGGCGCGTTGATCGTGTAGTTGAGAGTGGAACGTATGTGGCAGTGAGGCGACCGCGATAGTGGTTTTGGTGTCTGGAGAGGAAAATTTTGAAATGATACCCCCCCCGGCTGTCGGTGTAGAAAGCGACGTCGTAGGTTGTGGCAAGTTGCTGCATGGTGTACGTGGAGAGCTGTGGTATTGATTTGTTGGGTACGGGGTGATCTGACGGCTGCGTGGGACAATCTCCTAGTTGCGGGAAGTGGGAGATGACGTCGGCATTGTTTTGAGTGCGGGAGGCGTGGTGATATGGGAATGCAGATTGATGGAAGGGGTTGGGTGGGCGATTGTGTCAATACTTCACCCCCCCCAGTCTTGAGGAATCTGTGAGGAAGACGTAAGACTGATTTTTTTTATTTTTTTTTGTTCTTGGGGGGTGGTGGCTGTTGGGAGAGTTGTGGAGGCATGGTGGTGAAGGGAATCTGTTGTATTGTTGGGTACGGGGTGATCTGACGGCTGTGTAAATATATTCCAGTCCGAAAGGGCGTGGGTTGATGGTGTTGGTGAGGTGGCTGCGGCTGCGTGGGTTGATGGTGTTGGTGAGGTGGCTGCGGCTGCGTGGGTTGATGGTGTTGGCGAGGTACAGTGGCTGCGTGTCGGTTGATGGTGTTGGTGAGGGTATTGCGGCTGCGTCGGTTGATGGTGTTGGGGGAGGCATTGCGGCTGCGTCGGTTGATGGTGTTGGGGAGGTGGCTGCGGTTGCGTCGGCTTATTGGTACAGGAGGCTGGGTACGGCGTCGGCTTATTGGGTGGGCAGGGAGGGGCAGTTTGGCAGTGGCCACCGGCGATGGTGTTGTGAGGTGGCTGCGGCGCGTCGGTTGATGGTGTTGGGGAGGTGGCTGCGCCGTGTCGGTTGATGGTGTTGGTGAGGTGGCTGCGGCTGTGTCGGTTGATGGTGTTGGTGAGGTGGCAGCTGGTTGGTGGTTTGACGCCTGCACACGCAGACCTCACCCCTTAAGCAGGGGACGTGTGGAACGGCAGTACCACTTGTCACGTGGTTTTTGGGGTTGGCTGCCGTCACCAATTAAGATCCTGAAATGTTCAGGAGTGGTTGCGTTCCACTGGACGTGGCACGCTGTTGCTGACCACTGCACGTGATCTGACCACTGCACGCGGTCATGACCTGAAATCTTCAGGAGTGGTTGCGCTCCACTGCACGTGGTATGCGCTGCTGGCCACTGCACGAGGCCGGCATGGGAAGAGGAAGGCTGTTCTGACCACTGCACGCGATCTGACCACTGCACGCGGTCGTAGCCTGAAATCTTCAGGAGTGGTTGCGCTCCACTGCACGTGGTATGCGCTGCTGGCCACTGCACGAGGCCGGCATGGGAAGAGGAAGGCTGTTCTGACCACTGCACGCGATCTGACCACTGCACGCGGTCGTAGCCTGAAATCTTCAGGAGTGGTTGCGCTCCACTGCACGTGGTATGCGCTGCTGGCCACTGCACGAGGCCGGCATGGGAAGAGGAAGGCTGTTCTGACCACTGCACGCGATCTGACCACTGCACGCGGTCGTAGCCTGAAATCTTCAGGAGTGGTTGCGCTCCACTGCACGTGGTATGCGCTGCTGGCCACTGCACGAGGCCGGCATGGGAAGAGGAAGGCTGTTCTGACCACTGCACGCGATCTGACCACTGCACGCGGTCGTAGCCTGAAATCTTCAGGAGTGGTTGCGCTCCACTGGACGTGGCATGCGCTGCTGGCCACTGCACGAGGCCGGCATGGGAGGGGGAATCAGGGTGAGTTGTGAGGCAAGGCGGGAACGGCCCTGCTGATGTTGCGCGTCACTGCTGCCACAGGGATGTCAAAAATCTTGAATTGCCCAATTCGCGGGGTGAAGGGCGAATGCAGGGCGAGGCGCACATGTCAGGTGATGCGCCCATTTCATGCGATGTGCGCCTTTCAGTCGATGCGCACATTTCAGGCGATGCGCACGTTTCATACGATGCGCACCTTTCAGGCGACGCGCACATTTCATGCGATGCGCACATTTCAGGCGACGCGCACATTTCAGGTGGTGCGCACCTTTCAGGCGATACGCACATTTCAGGCGATGTTTCATACGATGCGCACCTTTCATTTCATGCGATGCGCACATTTCAGGCGACGCGCACATTTCAGGTGGTGCGCACCTTTCAGGCGATACATTTCATGCGATGCGCACATTTCAGGCGACGCGCACATTTCAGGCGGTGCGCACCTTTCAGGCGATACGCACATTTCAGGCGATGCGCGCGTTTCATGCGATGCGCACCTTTCATGCGATGAGCACATTTCAGGCGACGCGCACATTTCAGGCGGTGCGCACCTTTCAGGCGATACGCACATTTCAGGCGATGCGCGCGTTTCATGCGATGCGCACCTTTCAGGCGATGCGCGCGTTTCATGCGATGCGCACGTTTCGGGCGACAGGCGCACAGCAGCGAGTCAAGCAAATCGGGCGACGGCCAGAATGAGGAAATCTGAAATTTGAAATTTGAAATCTGAAAATTTTCATATTAATAATTTTTTTTTTGAAATTTTTCAAAAATTCATTTCCAATCTCGCGGTCAAACGGCAGTGAAACGGTCGATTTCAGGGTGTCAAAAGTCCTGTATTGACCAGGTCACGGGGCGGAACAAGCGGGGCGCGCGTCTCGGGTGATACACGTGTTTTAGGAAACAGGCGCATTGCAGCAAATCGAGCATTTCAGGCGATGCGCACATTTCGCGCGAAGCGCTCCTTCCGGGCGAACACGCCTTTCAGGCGACACGCGCCATCCTGGTGATGCGCGCCATTCTGGGCGAAACGCGCCTTTCAGCCGGTGTGCGTTGTTCAGGCGAGTCGAGCGTTTCGGGCGATACACGTGCTTCAGGCGCCAGGCGCATTGCAGCGAATCGAGCATTTCAGGCGATGTTGACCCGGGGGGGGGTCAGGAGTCAGGAGTCAGGGAAATGGAGACAGGGGGTATAAGAGTGAGCAGGGAAGAGCGCGCTTGCGGAGTCGGCGAGTCACTGCTGCCGGTGGGCTGCGAGCTTGAGGGTGACGTGCGTTTGCTGTGGGTCGATACCCACCAGTGAAGTCGGTTTTGTGGACCTGCACACCAAGCCATACAGAGCCTTCATGTCATGCAGACCTGCACACACACAGACCTGCGCACACACACACACACACGCACACACACACAACACACACACACACACACACACACCCACACACACAGACACAGCCACACACACACGCACACACACACAGACCTGCACACACACACACAGACCTGCACACCAAGCCACTCAGAGAGAGACTCTGTATGGCTGGAAGGGCCGAAAGCAGGTGTCGCAGTTGGCATGGCACTTGAAAGGTCGCAGAGCTGCGTAACGCTGGCGTCTCAGGAGCCATGGCTGCGAAGCACTGCACCTGTGCTGATGAGTCACAACAGAAGCAAACTCAACAAAAGTTGCTGACCCAATTTGCTACAAAGTTTGAAAAACCATGTCAGGCATGCACAAGCTGGCCTGAAGTGCACTGAGCCTCTGGCTGCCGTGTCACTCCGCGCGCGAGCCTGGTGCCATCACATAGGAGTTCACACACAAGCGAAAACAAAGGAGATCCGAGAAATATTTCAAAACCAACGAAAAGGTTCGGCACCCTGTTAGGTGATACCGTTCCAGCAGAGCAAAACAGCACTTTGCAATTGGGCATTCACTCCAGGCCCGAGCTGGCGCGTCGCCAACCATGAATTCCCACAACCTGTCATACAGGCTCGTCGGGGAATTCACCGCTGCCAACGCCCACAAGGGTCGGATTCACAAATACAAACGCAATGAAAACTGAAGGAAAGACATCCGGCTGCAATGCTGTCGAAAGGTTGCAGTCGGGTGTTTGGACTCGAGCTGGCGCGCCGTAAGCCGTGAATTCCCACAACCTGTCACACAGGTCCGTTCGGGGAATTCAACGTTGCCACAGCCTGCGCAGGTCGAATTCACAAAGGTTAACAACATACAAACTGAGGGAAAAACATGGGTGCGGCTACAACCTCGTCAAACAGCGACAGTCAGGTGTCACGGCTCGAGTTGGCGCGGCTACGGTTGTGCATTCCCAAACGCCGGTCATATGTGCCGGTTTGAGCATATTCGGCAAGCAAGCCCTGCGAGGTTCGAATTCGCAAAGCAAATGGTACAAAATATCGCACAAAAAGGCCGGGAGCATCGTGCACACGCGTGAATACCGCTGAGAGTGCCTGAGACGGTTCGCCGTCGCGGGTGTGAATTTATGACAAACGCAGCTTCGGGCTATCTCGCCGCAAGGCGCTCAACGGGAAAAATGCCCCTCTGCGGGAATTCGCGAGCGTGTTGTGAATTCGCGAATGTTTTCGGACGGCTGAGGATCTCCAGTGCTGCGGAACGGTGACATGCGTTTCTACTGCTATGCCACGTAAAACGTGCCAGGCGGCAACGCGCTTCTGCCGCGCCGGCTTGTGGATTCGCAAAACGGGCGCGGGCCTAACTTGCACTCGCAGACTGTAAATTCAGGCTCAGATGGAAGCATGAAAAGCGGAAAGGCAAACGAACAACACAGGGGGCAATTCACAGATGAAACAAGCACAACGTCACGACTTCGCACATACGTCAGAGTGGCGTGACGGCACTCTGGGGATCCGAACCAGACTCTTACAAACTGCTAGTGACAAAGCTCTCATGTGGATTCAAAGTATATGTATGCAGATATCACATTTAATACTAGGCCACAAGAGGCAAATATCACTATACCGCGGAATGGTTTTGAAAGGTTCGGATCTAACTTTTCGAAAGCAGAGCTAGCTAAATACTCAAGCGAGCATAGTGAAAGTCCGTGAATGCCATTGTCGTTTCGGATGCCCTGTGACCATTGGTTCCCAGTGACAGCGGCGTTTGGTGTCAACGCGCGCTTGCGTTTGCCCTGTCATGCATTGCCGAGACGTCATGTGTGGTCGTGTCGTGATGTCACTTCGCGTGATGTCGTGCTCGACGCTCTGCGGTTCTCGCGGATCGGCACGGGCTGGTCGCGGCGACGTCGATGTAGCGCTTGGCGAGGCGTCGTGCATGATTTAAACTGGGAGGGCGATCTGAGCAGGAGGGTGAACGTGATATGCTCCGGGCGCTCGAGCGGACAATGAACTGGGGTAGGACCGTGACTGAGGGGGGAATGACAATTAATGAAAAAGGGGGTCATGGCTGGGGCGTTTGCTGTCGGCTGAGACGGGCGCAATGGGGGCAACTGCGGTGGGGTCTGACATGGGCTGCGGTAGCGTGACTGAATATGGGGGGTGTGACAGGCCTTTCAGGGGTGCCCGAGGGACCCCTTCTAAGCGTGTTCATAGTTGTGACATGTTCACCGTTTGGCTGCCCTGCCAGTATTTCTTCGACGGGTTCACTTTTGGCCCTTTTATCTTTTTTGTCATTTTCCCATTCCTCCACAAGGTGCTGCCATCCGTGGTCTGAGGAGAGGTTGTGTTTGAGCAGGTGTGTTCTTACTGTTTCTTCTGTGCTCCACGTCGTTTGTTCCCTCCCTTCGCTGTTGGTCCACCGTACCTCGTACTGTGTTACTTTCGAGGTCACATCGGTGTAGTTTTGTAGGTACTGTCTACTCGCCAGTATCCTGGTGGGCGTGTATGTTCCCTCTTGTTCTAGCGTGTCCATTTGGTCCTCTTGTGTTGACCACTGGCCTCTGTCTCGTTGCTCTGTCTTCCTCTTTATTCTTCCCCGTGGGTTTCTCGCGGTCATCACATCATCTTCCTCCTTCTCCTGGTTGGTTTCTATGCCCAGAGTTTCCTTCTCCTGTTCCGTCCATTCCACGTCTGCCTGTTCGAAGTGTTTTGTTTGGTTGGCTAGTGGGTACATGGACAGCAGTTGCAGTATGTCCTTCAGGCTATTTCCAGCCTCATGTAGCGCCTTTATTTGCGCCGGCCAGTCGCTTATATTTTCCATGCTTACCGTACTTTTGGTGTACCTCTCTAGTTCTCCTGTTTTCCGTTCTTGTACGTATTCCGGTTTCAACCTTCTGTTCCACACATGGTCCCAGTGGTCCCCTGGTTTCTTAATGTCGTTGGGCTGTGTCTCACAAATGTATGGGTACAGGTGCATCATGCCTTGTGCTATCTTTGTTGCCGTCTTGTTGTCGTGTTTTCTTCCACCTGTTGCCTTTAGTGTGTTTATTGGTATAGCACTTTTCCCATCTGCTGTGGTTAGGTTTTTGAGGTCCGGGTAATTTCTGAATAGTGTGAGCATTTTGGTGAAATTTATTTGCTTAGTAGCTTGCTGAGTTTTCGTTTCCCGTATTACTTTTACTGCCCCCATTTTTTCAGAGCCTGTATACGCAGGCTGCAGCTGTGGGTCTCTGTATTCTTTGTCCATTCGCCTGGAGTGCTTGGTTGCTCTGGTGGTGCCCTCCATTTCCGCGTGTGTGCATACCCTTTTTGCCTTCCCCAGCTGTCTCATTATAGGCAGTGTTTCTTTAGCTAGTTCCTGCATATGGCTCCCTACCCCTTTTACATGTATTCCATATTCGTTCAGAGCGTTCATTTTCCTTAGCGTGTTTGTTTGTGTTTGTAGTCCCATCTTTAGCTTGCTTCTTGCGCTGCTGTGTCCTCTTTCCTCGAAATGTTTTTCCAGTAGCCCGGCTGTGGACCTGCTGACTTGCGACATTCTTTGTCTGGTTAGGAGGTTTCTCTCCCTTTTGCCATATCCCATTTGGACACCCTTGTCTTCCTCACTCTGAACGGCCCCTGCCAATCCCGTGTAGACCTCCTGTGCATATATTGCCTGTAAGGACTGGAGTCCCAGTCCATATTCCTCTTTCTCCTCCGTGTTTAGTTCATTAGGAGTGCCGTTCGCCGGAAGTCCGTATATTCTTTTCATCGCGGCCCCCCAGCTGGTTTTCAGCCTTCTGTATTTCACCCTGTGTGTATATTCCGAGGTGGAGCCCGTATTTGAATTTTCCTAGTATGGCTGACTTCAGGGAGTACTCTTTTTGTCTTTGCGTGAGGGGGGTGGCCAGTAGTGCGTCTATTCTTCGCTTGAGCTCCTGCATTGACTTTCTTTTTTCTGCTTTCCACGTCCCCAGCATATTGAGAAGGACCCCTAGGTATTTATAGGTGTCTCCAGCTTTGAGGACCTTCAATGTTCGACTTCCGCATTTCACCCCTTGGTGTCTACCTTCTTTTACATTTTTGTTGCCATGTTCTATCCCTGTTATCTTTGTTTTATCCTCGTTTATTCTGAGTCCACTCCATTCTCCGAATGCCGAGAGTTTCTCCAGTTGTTGCTCCATCCCTGTCATCAGTTTTGTTAGTATGATTAGGTCGTCCACAAACGCTCCCGAGGAGGTTCTCAGCTCCCCTCTGAGTCCCTTGTCGGTCGCATACTTGTGCTCATAACCGTGGTCCCCTACCTCTAGCCATCGTAGGAGAGGCTCCAGGTATAGTATGAATAGTAATGGGCTCATGCTGTCCCCTTGCAGAATACCCCTTCTTATTGGTACTTCTTCCGAGACTTGGTCCCCTACCTTTGCTCTCATTTGCATGGAGTCCTCCTCTGTTTCTCCCAGTATATCCCTAACGGCTTCAGTGAGTTGTGGTGGCACCCCTAGGTGTTTTAGTGTCATAATAAGTCTTTTGTGGTCAACTGACCCATACGCATTTTCAAAATCCACATAGGTCGCATGTAGGTTTCTTTTGGAGAGGTTGGCGTCTTCAATAGCATTAGTTACCCTGGTGAGTTGCTTCATTGTGTTGTGGTTTTCCCTTGAGCCCTCCTGTGCTTCCGAGAGCATGCCGTTTATTTCACAGAAGTCAGCCAGCATTTTCGTTAGTACTGTGGTATATAATTTGAACAGGCAATCCAGTAGAGCTATAGGTCTGTAGTTTCGCTGCTTCGTTACCTCGCCCTGTTTGTGGTGGAAGCAGAAGTAGCCTTTTTTCCATGGTAGGGGGGTGTGTCTGTGTTCCCACATTAGCCCCATGAGTTCACACAGTTGGTCATGGAATCTGTCCGGCATCTGTTTCAATATTTCATTTTGTATCCCCATGGGCCCAGCCGCTTTGTTGGTTTTCATTTTCTTCACCGCTTGCCGGTAGGCTTCTTTGTCCACCCTTAAGTTTACCTTTGTTTGGTCCGGCCTTGTGCATTGGTTCTCCTTCATGTAGTTCTTGTACCTCTCATCAAGCCAAGGTGGCGTACTTTTAAGTCCTTTCTCTGGTTCCCTCATTTTGTATGGTTCCGACCTCGCAATGTGTTCACCCATTGCCTGTGCTACTTTTTGGTGCCCTACTACTAGTTCCCCTTGTGTTGTTTCTATTGCTTGTATCGCTGCAGCCGGTGCTGCTCCATTTTCTATCTCTTTTTTGTAAATCAGTTTGTGGTAGTGTTTTATGTTGCCCCAGTATCTTTCTCTCATTTTCATTCTTGTCTTCTGTTTTCGGTTTGCTTCGTGCTCTTTAATGCACTTTCTTGCCTCTTTTGTTGCAAGTTTTTTCTGCTCCCGTTCCCATTGCTCCCATTCCCTCATTTCACTCGTTCGGTTGTCGTAACCTTCCGTCCGTACTTCCTCGGCTGCTTGTTCTCGTGTTTCAATGTCTTTCTTCCATAATGCTATATTTTCACGGCATCTGTTTCTTTCTTTCAGGTGGGCGTCCCTTTCCTTGCGCAGAGTTTTCGGGAGGTGTAGTCCATGTTGTTGTTCTGGTGCCGCCGCTTGTTTCGGTAGGTTGACATCCATCATTGCCCTGTCTCTTGCTTCCCCCATTATTTTTGCAACCACTTCTCCCGCGTAGTCTATTGCCCTTTTTCTGTGCCTTGTGCTGTTTGCTGTTTTTATTCCGTTTATTGCCTCCTGCATTTCCTCTTGTAATTCTTTTGTATATGCGGCGTCCAGTGTTTGCCTGAGGGTGTTCCCCTCTGCTTCTGTTAGCGGGAGTTTCAGTCTGTCTGTTTTCACATGTTTCGACTGTTGTGCCGTTGGCCTGTGTGTCCCCCAGGCCTGTAGGTCCAATTGTGTCGTGCAGACCATTTTGTGGTCACTCGTGTGTAGCTCAGTAAGTTCGCCCTCCGTCGGCTGCGTGTAGTATTGAAGCTCTGCTTTGCTCGCCAGCATTCTGTCTATGTTCCTTCGTTTATGCCATGTTAGGGTTGTTTCTCTGGTACCTCCCACATCTTGCAGACCCGTGGCTTCCATAGTGTTGTTCCATTCTTTGTCCCTGCTGTTTTTCGGTGTTCCCGTGGAGGCATTCAGGTCCCCACAAACTAGTACTGTTTGCCCTGTCGCATTTTCGCTGGCCGAGGTCACCATTCGCACATACTCCCGTATGCCGCTCCTGGCTGCCTCTCTGTCGAGTTCCCCTTGTCTTGCCTCTTCTGTCACGTCCTTCCCTTCCACCGGGTAGTATACCCCTATCAGGTGTAAATATTCTTCCCCCGGGAAGTGGAGCAGTGTGTGTGTGAGTACTCCTTGTAGGTGTGGTACTGGCACCTCGGTGTAGTTATGTGGTTTGGCATACTCCCCTGTGAGTATTATGGCCAGGCCTGCCGTGTAGTTGTTCTTATCTTCCTCTCCTTCCTCCTTCGGTATACTTGTGCATATGTTTGACTGTTTCTTGTTTCTGAAGTGCCTTTTTATTTCCTCGTTTGCAGTCTTGGTTTCCGTGACTATTGCTATATCTATCTCCCATTTATTCATTTGTTCCTCCAGTTCGTATAGTGAGTGCCGGGCACCCTGCAGGTTCCATGTTAGGAAGTTCACAGTTTGTGGTTGTGCTCCTCGCATTTCCTCAATGTTTAGGTTCTCCGTTTTTGGCATGTTCCCACCCCATTGTCTCAGTGCCTCCAGGGACCCTTTGGCCTCCTCGTTGTCCCTTCTGTTCGTTTTTGTTGGTGTGCTAGGTGGTAAGTTTTTCTTGGCGCTAGCGGGAGGCCGTAGCTTTTTTCTTGTTGCCGTGTCTGCCTCCCTTTTTTGTCTTTCGTTTGCTTGTTCTGTGCTTTCTGGACAGAACTGTAGTGTGGCCTGAACCAGCTTGTCCTTGAGTTTTTCGTTCTTTCCCTCCTTTGCTTCGCCTATGTCCCTTTGTTTTGTAGTGGGCGCCCTGCACTCACCCTTCCTTTCATCGCCACTTGTGTTTTCCTCGTCCAGTCCAGTTGTGTGTTCCGTTCTCTGCGTCTCTTGAGCCTCCCCCTGTGCCTGTGCCACGTTTCTGGTCCCGAGCTTGAAGTTCCCTGGTTTGCCATCAACATGCCAGTACTTCCAGCTACCTGCCACCCTTATCGCCTGCTC
Organism: Cymbomonas tetramitiformis; assembly: GCA_001247695.2. Lineage (NCBI taxonomy): Eukaryota > Viridiplantae > Chlorophyta > Pyramimonadophyceae > Pyramimonadales > Pyramimonadaceae > Cymbomonas > Cymbomonas tetramitiformis. Next base: position 12,340 of record LGRX02029521.1, read on the forward strand.
CCCTTGGCTGAACTTTCCCCATTCCGGTGGTGTACTGTGTGTCTTTAGTCCACTATATCGCACTTTTTGCAGGTCATAGGCTTCCCGCAGTATGGTCCAAACATCTATAGCTGTTAGTAGTTCATCCTGTTTTTCTATCCCTCCTGTAGGTAGCCAGACGTGCACCTGCATGTCCCGTCGTGTTATTGTGAGCATTACCATCGCCCATTTTTCCCCATCCCTTATTGCTATTTGGGTTCGGCCGTCTACTGACAACTTTCCCATCGTTTCCCTTATGAGGGCGTCGGTTTCTTGTTGTAGCGCTTGAAGTGCTTCTTGAACGTTCATTATTGTTTGTATGCCCACCCCTTGTTGCCTCATTATGTCCTCCACCTGCTCTCTTGTGCGGTTACTCACCACTTCCCTCATGAAGGCATCCGCCGCGCACGTTCCCTGAGTTTGCGGCTGTTTTGCCCCAGTCCCTTTTGCTGGAGCCTTCATTGTCAGCTCTACTTCGCCCGTGGCATGTTCTGCATCTGGCGTATTTTCCCTCATAATGGCCGACCTTATCTTCGGCCCGAATCTGTCCCTACATCTGCTCACTACTTCTGTCGTGTGTAGTGTAACGCATCGACTGGTTTGGAGTGTGTTTGTGTACACGTACTGTATCCACGTTCCTTTCCTTTCCAACAGCCACTGTTGCCATAGTTCCGCAACATATATCACCCAGACGCCGCAGCTGTATGCATCATATTGGTGCTTATCATACATTGGCGTGGCTCTGGCTTCCTGGCACCCCATTGCCACCTTGTTGCTTGTCACCCATTTGCTTATTGCTGTTTGTAGTTCCTCCGCCATTCCCATGTGTTGTGAGGCAGTTTTCTTTCGTGTCTGCCTTTTCATGCCCATAGAATCATATACATAGGCCTGCAACGTGCAGTTATCCCTTGTGACGCAGACTCCTACCATCAGTAGTAGCCAGTGCCCGTTCCCTATTACCGGTATCTGAGTGCCACCCCTTTTGGCGACTTTCTCCTTTACCATTTCCAGAAATTTATTATCATTCTCATTTAGCAATCTCAGTATTTCTTGTATGGTTGTTGACCCCGGAGGGTTTTCTTCCAGTGCTTCGAGCGCAAGGTCCACTTGGTACATATTTAACTTTCCATCCTTTGCGAATATCCCTTGCGTGGTGGAGTTCTTGGGGTACTGCCCTTCCATTTCTTCTTTCGAGCATGTCCCCCCCCCTATGTGTGAGGGCTGTAGTTCCGCTGCAGCTTGCCCACCTATATCCTCCACCCTCACAGCTTTCCTGTCGGGTCCGGTGCCCAAGGCTTTCTCATGTGCTACCTCCGGTTTCCCTTTCATTATTTCGGGCTGTGACATTACTTGTGGGCTTTTTGTCACTGGTTTCTCTTGTTCCATCCGTTTAGCCAGGGCGCCTAGTACATCCAGCGTCACCTGCATAGTTATTAGTTGGGCCCCCACCATTCTTGCCATGCTCCGGTCTTCTTTTGTCATTCGGCACATTTCGCTATGCTTTTGTCCCCACCTGCTGTGGTTCCTACCCCTCGTTTCTTGCCTTACTACCTGGTTGCTTCTAACTAGTCGTGGCCTGTCATATTTGGTACGCTGTACCCACCTGCATGTCTTCCCTTTCATGTGCTCACTCCAGTATCTCCTTCCTCTTTTGTGTGCGTACGCATGCTCCTGCCGGTTCGCCCGTAGGTAGTATGTGAGGTTTCTCATGAGGTTTGCCCTTTGCTCCCTCTCTTCTGCTGTGGCTGACCACCTAGGGCCCTTTGAGGGCTTTTCCTGTGTTGTTCCTTGGCTTCGGTTGTCCTCCCCTCTTGGCATTTTTTCATTTCCCTTTCTTGTCTCAGTTGCCTGCCTGGTTATCGTTGTTGCTGCTGTGTTCCTTTTCTGCAAGCATGTCACTCGCACCCTTTCCGGTGTTTCTTTTTGCATTCCCTTTCCCACCTTTCTGCTAGTCTCCCTGCATGCTGTTACCCGTACCCTTTGCGTTAATTTTTGTGCTGGCGTTATTCTTCCTCCACTATTACTTTTCGTCAGGAACGTAGCTGCAACGCAAATTGCAAGTATTGCTTTCATTAGTGTGCCCCGTGAGTTGCCTTCGTGTCCATTACTTACCACGCATCTCCTTCGGGTATGTTTTCCTTCCCCCATACCGCCTCCCTTGTTACGCGTTACACGCTCATTTTGTCCCCTCACACCCTTCTTGTTGCATTTTTGAACTTCGTTTTCCTCAATCCTTATTCGTATATACCCTCTGGGTGTCCCCTCAAAGTAGTTCCCCTTTTGGGCTTTTTGCACAAAACTTCGTGTTTTTACGTAGAGCTCCTGGAGCAATTCGCTAAATATCCAATGTCGTCCGTTCAAGCTCATTTTCATTTGTTGTTTGTATTTTACCAATTGTAGGCTCTGTGAGAAATGTTTTCGTCTAATTTTGTTATTATGTGCACTTATACCCCCCTTTTTCTGTAGGTACTGACCCTTTGGGTTAGGGTTTCCCTTCATTTCCCTGTATATGGCTGTGCAAGCGGTTGTAATTGGCCTTTTCCCTTTCAATGTATCTTGTGGGTTCCTCTTGTTATCGTTGTCACTATCGTTCCGTCGGTGTGCATGTTCTTCTGGCATAACGCGGTTTTCCTTGTTACGCGTTACATACGTCTGCAGCGTCGTTCCATTCCTTTTACAGCATATCTGGGCTTCATTCTTCCCCATATGTCTTTGTGCATAACTCTTGGTTGCCTCCTTAAAATATTGCTCTGCTGGGGTCGTTTTTACAAAACTTCGAATTTTTACGTAGAGCTTCTGGAGCAATTCGCTAAATGTCCAAAGTCGTCCGTTCAAGTTCATTTTCATTTCATGTTCGTATTTTGCCATTTGTAGGCCCTGTGTAAAATATTTCCGTCTAATTTTACTTTTATGTGCCCCTATTCCCTCCCTTTTCTGTAGGTAAGCCCCATTTGGGTTAGGGTTTCCCCTTGTTTTCCTCCATATGGCTGTACGGGTTGTTGCAGTTCGCCTATTTCCATTCAGTGTATCCTGTGGGTTCCTTTTGTTGTTACTATCCCCGTCGTTTCGCCAGTGTGCATGTTCCCCCGACCCCGCATTCTTCTTATTGTTACGCGTTACATTTGCCTGCAGCATCATCCCGTCCTTACTACCATATATCTGGACCTCATTCTTCTCAATATGTCTTTGTGTTCGACTCCCAGTTGTCTCCCTGAAATATTGCTCTGTCAGAGCTGTTTTTACAAAACTTCGTATTTTAACGTAGAGCTCCTGGAGCAATTCGCTAAATGCCGTAATTTGCCGGTTACTCCTGAAAGTGTGAATACTGTCTGCCATTTTGCAATAAAGTCCCCATAGTAACTTTCCTGTAAGGCTGACCATTGTCTCCACTCTCTGGGGCTGGTTTGTGCTTATTTTTCTTAGGGTAGGCTTAGGGTTCCCCTCTTGTCCTAGTGGGAGTTCCTGAATGTGTTCTCTGCTGCTTACCTCCCTTGTGCATGGGGGACTGGTCTCGGGTGACCTGCTTGTTGCTTTAACTCTGTTTACTATCTCATAGTGTATTTTATTGCAACTGCAGCTACTTAATGTCATTGTATGTTTTATGTTATTTTCTGCAGCTCTTGTGCCAGGTGTGCCCGCCCTTTCCCTATGTTGTATTGAGTTTGATGCTGCTACCGTGTCAACAGTGTGGTGGCAGTTGGTGCCTGTGTTATTGCTAGCCCTTTCACACTTATGTCTAGTCGTGGGCTTTGCAGCCTGGGTTCCGATCGGCACTGTGCAGGAGTACAGGCACGATGCACTATTACCAGCAGCAGGTTTGGATTTAGCAGAGTTACTTTTTACTTCTGGTATTTGTTTAACCAGGATTTTCTGGTATACAGGGCTTTTCCTAGCTTCAAAACTGTAAGGGCCTATACAGGATGTGGCCTCTGCCAGGCTGTTTCTGTCAGCCCCTAGAGCGTTGGCTTCGGTTGGAGCGAGGCTCTGCCAGCTGTTGTTCCAGCTGTTCCAGTTTTTTCCTTTCGTCTGCCTTGGCCTGCGATGCATACAGGAACCCAGCCAGTACTTATTCAGCTGATTTCCCTTCCTCTTGTGCTGTGTTCGGACTGGTTCAGTGATGCAAGTGGTGGGGTTCCACTTTTCGTCTTGTGCCTGATTTCGGAGCCGATGCCCAAACTTTTTAGTCAGATTGTGTGTCCCTGTGCTGTTACCCTCAACGCCATATGCGAGGGGTCCTTTATCCCGTGAGGATGATTTTTCCCCGAGGGAACTTACCCGTGCTTTTTGCAGACGTCTGAACTCCGACAGCGTCTCTTCGTCGATCTCCATACCTCCGTCGCTGTCAGATGGCTCGCTCGCTTCTCGTGGCCGGCGTAGATTTTTCTTAGCCGGCTCGGGGGTGCGTTGCCCTTTCAGCAACTTGGCCAGTGCGTTGTTGGAGTTGCTGAAGGACTTCAATATGTCGCTGGAGATTCCAAGATGCTGCTTCTGGAACTCGCGGTTCTCCTCAGTGAGGTCGATCACGGAGTCCTTCACCTCGTCAACCTTGCTGGAGACCTTGTTCGTGGCCTCAACGTTGTCCGTGAAGCCGCTTTTACACGTGCCCTCGAGCTTCTCCACGGCTTTGCGGAGCTCGTTGATGGCCTCTTCACCGGCCCCGCCCTTCGCAACTTTCGCCCACTGGTTGGAGAGCTTGCTCTCCAGCGCTTGCACGATGTCCTCCGTCTGCTGCGCCCCCGCTGCTGGTGGCGCTGCCTTCCCTCTTCTGCCCTTAAACTTATCTCCCGTGCGAGAAAAGTCAGAGTGTTGGAGGAGGTAGGACCGAGATTTGTTGGGGAGAGAGAGACGGACCGTACGTCTGTCTTGCTTCCCCAGCCACTCATACGCCGCTTCGCTGGCTAGCCCGGTGAAAAGATTGCCGCTTTTTGTGATTCTTACTCGCATATACGTTTCCGGCTTTGCTGGGTCAGTCCCTGGCCTCACCGTCGTCGCTGGCAGTGGCTTCAGATGTTCTGCTGCTTCGCCCAAGCCCGCCTGTGTAAACACCTCCTGGATGGCCGCGACTAAGTTCGGGAGGTCCTCGGCCAAGTTGATGGTGCTCCCCTTGTCAACTACGATCACCTCTGTCTCGTCCTCGCCTCTGTTCGTTAGCGATGGTCTGATTCTCTGAACTGTGTATTCCCCGAGACCCGGGAAGGCCAGCACCTTCGACTCTATGTTGTCAGCGGCCTCCTCCGTGACCGCCACCAGCCGTATGCTGTTGGTGTGCTTCTCCATGTACGCGGGCAGTCCCCGCGCCCCTTTGATTGCCGATTCAACAGAGGGCATACTGCGCAGTTGTTTCTCCAAGTCTTTGGTCGTGTGCCCACGCAGCTCTTCGCTGATTATGTGCAGCTGTCGCTCCGCGTTGCCCGTCCTGGTCTGCCTCGGATGAAATACCCGTACCCTCGGGATGCAAACGTCTGCTGCTTGGAAGTCGTCTGCCCCCAGTGGTACGCAGTGAAGAGGTAGATGTGCCAGAGATGTCGCCAGCGCGGTGATGGCATATTCACTTTTTTCAAAGGTGAGATGAAGCTCTGCTATCTTATCAGCATACCAGCGTAGCTGGGTTTTGCCGCTGCACAGAACCGGAGCGGTGTCAGGGAGGTCGTGAAAGTGTCGGATCGCCGACTCCAAGTGGCCGATGTACTGCTGCGCTGCTTTTGGCTCTTCCCGAAAGGGCCCCACCGTCACCTGCGGTCCCTTCTTGTGCATGCCAACTTCATCCTGCTCCTCTGAGGTGAGGTCAGTGCAATTCACTACCAGCTGGTAGCGGGTTCTGCCGTGCCCTGCCGGGAGCCCGTAAATAGTTTCCAGTGGGAAGCCTCGCTGGTACTTCACGTTCCGCGCGTCCTCGTAGACGGTGGCCATGTACTCTGCCACCGCCTCCAGCGCCGTCATATCCGCGTCTGCTGCCCCCGCGGCCTCAATCAGTTTTTTCATATCTTCACCATGTGTGTCGCAGAGCTGTGGCATGGTCGCTCCGCCTGGGTACCCGTCGGTTCTCTTCGCTGACTGCGCTCTTATTTCTCTGATGAACTCCTCGGTGTTCGCTTGGTCTGCTGATCCTCTTTCGTGCTCCATGAACCTGCTCGATTTTTCTTCTTGCCCCACTTGCTGGGGACTTCTTTCTCCGAATTTTCGCACATTGCCGGCTTTCGTGTTGGCCATCTTAGGTTTTTCAGTGGCTGTACGACTTGTGTCTGGCTTGTTTGAGCAGGGGTGTCGGGCACTACATGCAAAGTACGGCGCTACAGATACGGACAGGGGAGTTTCGTGCACTGTAAATACGGGTTGACGCACCTCATGTCTTACCTGTGTCGCCCCATCGCCCTTGTTACCGTTGTCTTGAAGCCCTGCGAGCACAGTTAGTAGAAAAATTACATTTTTAAAAAAATCTATTTTAGAGCCCGCGGCCCGGAGAGAGGTGCATGCCTCAGGCGGGTTCGCGAGAAGTGAGTTTCTATATGCGACTGCTGATGCTAGGTATGCATTTCTATAATTACTAGGCGGATCGATCTCAAAAAGAGATCTCCACTAGGCCATCTGACCGTAGGATCATGTGCGCGACAGTGCTTCGCTTTTTGCATCCCAACATGCCATGCCATAACGCGAGGGTGGCGTCGCGATAAATGTACGCGACGGCAGTGGCACTGTCATCGTTAGCGTCTGGCGATCGTGAGATCGGAAGTTCGTCTGTGTCGCCCGTTGGGATTCGCGCTTTGCTGATTAAGTAAGGTAAGGTAATTTGGTCCGGTTGACAGAAACAGAGAGAGATATATAATGAATATATGTATCACGGTGATAACAGAACAAGCACAGGCGGTGGTCCGGTCAAGCTAAACTGAATAAGATAAAATAGTTGGAGTGTTTTATCGCAGTGAGTGAAGGTCGGACGGATGCCGGATGCAAGATGACAAGGTGACAGGGCCACTCAGGGCGAGGGGTGAACAAAGAAGGGACTGTACCCCCCCCCATACCGGCTCTATATCGGTTTGGTTTTTTGGTATCGATACTATCCGATATCCGAAAAATGGTATCGATAATCGGCACAATCGATAAATAATCGATTATTTGGGCATTTATATGCAATTTGTTATAAATAAGATATGGAACATCAAAACCTGCACAATCGATAGTTTGATATTGCAATCCGATAATCGGCGACAAATACGATATATCGATAGTATCGGTTATCGGAAATATCGATATAGAGCCTTGCCCCATACATCGGGGGGAAGTTCAGTACTCCCGTGACCGGTTCCAAATCATAAGGAGCAGAGGTCCAATAACTGCTGATGCTAGGTCCTGGGAGCTGGCGCCGTGTTGCCCGTTCTAGCATCTACAGTAGAGCTTGTTCATTTCTTTCTCGTGCGCCATCGTCACGCGTCGCGTCGTGGGAAAACTGGGAATCAAATGGGATCTTGGAATTGGATCGCACATATACGACATCGACGGTCAAAAATCAATAGATTCTTCGATCGCACAATGCAAGTAGCAATTCACTATCGACTATGCGCATCCGATGGGCATCGCATGGCCGCGTGGCCGTCTACGGCATTTAAGCCGTCACTGCAAGATTAAACTAGATTTATTCGCTAGACCTTTCCCTGATCACTTATGTCATCGTTAACGCAATATGCATCGCAGGATCTTTTCTGAAAAGGGACGGCGTGCAACATATCATTCTTTCATGTTCGTCAGTTATCTGACTTAGCTCCGCTCCGCAGAGCTACCCTAGCCACCCCTAGCTACCCCCTAGCTACTGCAGCCACTGAGTCGATAGGCTCACAATGGGAGTGTCCATAGACATTGTCCCCCCTGCCCAAGGGCAGGGTATTGCCTGTGAGATAGGATGTTAGTCCAGTGACGCGTCCAAAAACTCGTCCGTCCGTCCAAAAACTCGTCCGTCCAAGATTTGGACGGACGGACGGACCATTTTTTGGACGGACGGACGGACCAAACATTCTTAACATTCTAAGATTTTCGAAAATAGGGCTGCCATACTTAAGCCCATACTTAAGGAGGGTAACGCGTCGGCCCGCGTCGACGCCTGCGTTTTCACATACTTAAGAAAATTTAAATTTTTTCTTCATACTTAAGGAATGTACACTGACTCCCCCCTCCCCCCCCCTAACCAAGGACTCAGGGGGTATCACCCAGTCGCATGCGAGTTTCGAACGTGCGTCAGACAGACGAACCCAACGACAGAGCTTGACAATCGTATACGATTGTCACACGTGAGTCTGGGTGTCGAACCTAGTGCTCCTGCTTGACACTCGTATACGATTGTCACACGTGTGTCCGGGTGTCATAATATAAATATTTACACTAAAGCCATGTCTATAAAGAGTGTTCTTTTCATAAAAAAATTCATTTTTCATGGTACATTCTCATGGTCACATTCTCATAGGAATCCAATGCCGACTTCCCTGCGTTACGGTAACCATGCTTTGGATGTCCCGCATGCGGTGCCAATCTCTCTTCAGTTACTACAGGCCTTGTTTCCAACCCTTACCGATACCCCGATGCTTCTTCACATGCGCAGCGACGAAGATGTGCAAACTGTCGAGCTCGGTACCGTGTTCCCTGACGGAGCTGTCATACTTGTGATCGGTGGTGTCAACTCAACCCCCGGATCTACGAGTGACGTGAAGACCGGTTGTGTGAATGTCGAAACAGCCACCCACGAATCTTCCCAAGCATCAGCTTCTCCGCCTCGCCCTGAAGTAAAGCAAGAACATTTCGTTTGTGACTTAACCGAATCGCCTCCACCTCCAAAAGCCTCGAATGAATCTACGAAAGCCTCCAGCGCGGGAATAGAACCAAAGCTCAAGCACAAGGTCAAATCGGAATATACAGCCTACACCGGACCAGCTATTCCGATTGATTTTTCGCAGCACGTGGATTTGTCACAAGACGTAGCGCCAGTTCAGCCTGCAGAGCTTGTCGAAGAACTGCCAGTGCCTCTTCTTCCGGGGGTAGTTTATAAGCCACGTGCAGGAGTTTTCTCTCCTTGGAGAGAATTCTTGAAATACGATCCGCAGACCTGGCTGCGCTCTTCCGACAAAAAGCGTATCAGAGGCCGACTCACTAGAACTACGCGATGTGGTGGGGCTTTAACCTGTAAGAACGTTGCATGTATCCAATATCGTCAAACGGGTGATCAGAACAGTTCCGAATTCACCGGTACCTTTAAAAATCGCAATCTGGCTTGCGCCCATTGCAACGCCGAGCCGCTTCATTCTGGCAGTTGTCCGTTTTCGGTAACCACCGAACTTGACTCCGATGGGAATATCCTCGTCCTGTATACCGGTGCAAATGCGCACAACCATGTGGTATTGTCCACCGACAAGCCCAGCGTGAGTGAGTTAAAAGCAGCTAAGACTAGGGCTGCGGAGGTCCTAAATACCGGTGGAGTGCGAAACGTTTCCGATGTGAAAAGGACTTTACTCACGGAAACCGTCTTCCCGAAAGACTCTTCTTTTGATCCCAGCCAGATACCAAACATCGCGAGGAAAATGAAAGTGATTGATAAGGCAGTGGACAAGAATTTCGTGCGAGGTCAACGACAGGATGAGGGCATGCGAGCCGTTTCCGAATGGAGTGCTCGGCACGGTAAGGGGCTACTGCAATCTTTCGCGGACGAGGGGAACATCGACAGTTTTGCTCACACGTTCGTTATGTCCAGTGTCGGAGTGGATGGATGGAGGTGTCGATCTCGTGCGTCGCATGCACCCGAAAAGTAGCGACGACTACCTCCGCTCAGCGTACGTCCACTTGGATTTCGTACACCGCAAGGTTTCTGGGGATTGGGTGACGATGGGGGCGCACGTGTTCTCCATAGAGGCCAACGCCCTGCTCACTATTGCCACCATGAACGTACCCAAAGACTGTACCGAAACACAGGTACTGTTTTGGACATTGGTGAAGAAGACGGTAGCCGCCGAACACCCGCGTGAGGAAGTATTATTCTACGGCTTCATGGGAGATGCAGCAGGTAAGTTAAAGATCATAATGTGTGAGTTTGCACTTTATAACGTTCTGACAATCGTATACGATTGTCAGCACCGTGTAAACCTACGCATGATATGCTTGGTTTTCAAGAACTGATTAATATTTGGGGCACAGGTGCTAACTGGGCAGCAATCAAGAAAGTTTGGCCAGACCAAGATGACCGTAACAATCTGGAGTGCACGTTCCATTGGGGGCAGAACTTACATAAGATCGAATCTCTTATTCCATCAGATCTCCATGCCGTGCACAAAGACC
>LGRX02029522.1:0-10496 GCA_001247695.2 Cymbomonas tetramitiformis
TTCCATATTTAACACATTAGACTGATTTTCCATATTTAACACATCACACAGATATTCCATATTTAACACATCACACTGATCTTCCATATTTAACACATAACAAAAATCTTTCATATTTAACATATCACATTGATAGTCCATATTTAACACATCACACTGATCTTCCATATTTAACATATTACATTGATCTTCCATATTTAACACATCAAACTGATCTTCCATATTTAACATATCACACCGATCTTCCATATTTAACACATAACACCGATCCTCCATATTTAACACATCACATTAGCATTCCATATTTAACACATGACATCGATTCTCCCTATTTAATATATAACATTGATGTTTCGAAATCGGAAATCGGAAAAAAAAATCGAAATCAGAAATCGAAAATGAAAAATCAAAATCTGAAATCGAAAATGAAAAATCGAAATCTGAAATCGAAAATGAAAATCGAATCTGAGGTTATATATTAGTGCGTGCCCTCGATTGGCATCCAAAAGCATCGGTGGTCTAGTGGTTATAATGCATGACCCTAGCTCGAACGACCTGGGTTCAAATCCCGGTCGCGTAGAAATCGAAAATTCGATGCGCGATGCGACGCAATGCGATGCGATGCGCGATGCGAATCGAATTAAATCGAAACCGCGCGGGGGGTGTCTCGGGGGTGCGCGCAGGGGGTGGCGGAGGGGTCGTCGATCCGTCCCGTGTGACCAACCAACTTACCAACTTACCAACCAACCTACATTTCGTGGTTAGTATATAACTAGCCTCGGGACCAAAGGGGCAGGCTGCCGCCGGACCACCATGACACGTGGCGTGCGATGGCATGTGACGTCGTCGTTAGTATCATATTTAACTTTGACATTGGTCTTCCATATTTAGCACATTGCCGATCACATAATTAACACATTACCTTGATCTTCCATATCTTACACATTACACCACGATCTTCCATATGCTTTTTGTTGCATTATTCTTCCATATCTAACACATTACACCGATCTTCCATATTTAACACATCTGCGATCTTCCATATTTAACACATTACAGATCTTCCATATCTAACACATTATCTTGATCTTCCATATCTTACACATTACACCGATCTTCCATATTTAATACATTACACTGATCTTCCATATTTAACACATCACACCGATCTTCCATATCTAACACATCACACCGATCTTCCATATTTAACACATTACATCGTTCTTCCATATTTAACACATTACACTGATCTTCCATATTTACCACATCACACAGATCTTCCATATTTAACACATCACACCGATCTTCCATATTTAACACATCACACCGATCTTCCATATTTAACACATCACATTAATCTTCCATATTTAACACATCAAACCGATATTCCATATTTAACATATCACACTAATCCTCCATATTTAACACATCACACCGATCTTCCATATTTAACACATAACATTGATCCTCCATATTTAACACATCACATCAGCATTCCATATTTAACACATGACATCGATTCTCCTTATTTAATATATAACATTGATGTTTCGAAATCGGAAATCGGAAAAAAAAAATCGAAATCAGAAATCGAAAATGAAAAATCAAAATCTGAAATCGAAAATGAAAAATCGAAATCTGAAATCGAAAATGAAGATCGAATCTGAGGTTATATATTAGTGCGTGCCCTCGATTGGCATCCAAAAGCATCGGTGGTCTAGTGGTTATAATGCATGACCCTAGCTCGAACGACCTGGGTTCAAATCCCGGTCGTGTAGAAATCGAAAATTCGATGCGCGATGCGTCGCGATGCGATGCGCGATGCAATACGATGCGATGCGATGCGCGATGCGATTCGAATTAAATCGAAAATCGCGCGGGGGGTGTCTCGGGGGTGCGCGCGGGGGTGGCGGAGGGGTCGTCGATCCGTCCCGTGTGACTTACCAACTTACCAACCGAGCGATTTTATAATATAACTAGCCTCGAAACCAAAGGGGGGGCGGGGGGGCTGCCGCCCTCCGGGCCCCCCCATGACACGTGGCGTGCGATGGCATGTGACACGTCGTCGTTAGTATCCATATTTAACACATGACATTGGTCTTCCATATTTAACACATTACACCGATCTTCCATATTTAACACATTACCTTGATCTTCCATATCTTACACATTACATCTATCTTCCATATTTAACAGATCACACTGATCTTCCATATCTAACATATTACACTGATCTTCCATATTTAACAGATTATCTTGATCTTCCATATCTTACACATCACATTGATCTTCCATATCTAACACATTACACTGATCTTCCATATTTAACACATCACATTGATCTTCCATATTTAACACATCACACCGATCTTCCATATTTAACACATTACATTGATCTTTCATATTTAACACATCACACCGATCTTCCATATTTAACACATCACACTAATCTTTCATATTTAACACATCACACTGATCTTCCATATTTAACACATCACACTAATCTTCCATATTTAACACATTACACCAATCTTCCATATTTAACACATTACAACAATCTTCCATATTTAACACATCACATGATCTTCCATATTTAACATGACACCGATCTTCCATATTTAACATCACACCGATCTTCCATATTTAACACATCACACCGATCTTCCATATTTAACACATCACACTAACCTTCCATATTTAACACATTACACCGATCTTCCATATTTAACACATCACACCGATCTTCTATATTTACCACATCACATTGATCTTCCATATTTAACACATCACACCGATCTTCCATATTTAACACATCTAACTGATCTTCCATATTTAACACATCACACTAATCTTCCATATTTAACACATAACAACGATCTTCCATATTTAACACATCACACTGATCTTCCATATTTAACACATCACACTAATCTTCCATATTTAACACATAACAACAATCTTCCATATTTAACACATTACACAATCTTCCATATTTAACATCACCTCGATCTTCCATATTTAACACATTACACCGATCTTCCATATTTAACACATCATACCGATCTTCCATATTTAACACATCACACCGATCTTCCATATTTAACACATCACACTAACCTTCCATATTTAACACATTACACCGATCTTCCATATTTAACACATCACACCGATCTTCCATATTTAACACATCACATTGATCTTCCATATTTAACACATCACACCGATCTTCCATATTTAACACATCTAACTGATCTTCCATATTTAACACATCACACTAACCTTCCATATTTAACACATAACAACGATCTTCCATATTTAACACATAACACTGATCCTCCATATTTAACACATAACACTGATCCTCCATATTTAACATATCACATTAGCATTCCATATTTAACACATGACATCGATTCTCCTTGTTTAATATATAACATTGATGTTTCGAAATCTGAAATCAAAAAAAAAAATTCGAAATCTGAAATAGAAAATGAAAAATCGAAATCTGAAATCGAAAATGAAACCTGAAATATGATTTCCATGATTTTGGCTATCTTTTTCAGTTTTCAACTTTTTACAAACCTCGTCAGGCCGATCAGGGTCCTCTCTATTCCCTTGAAAGATGAGAAGAAGAAGTAGTACCCAGCAAATCGAAAATCGAAATCGAAAATCGGAAATCAAAAATGCATTTCGATTTCTGATTTCTGATTTCTGATTTCTGATTTCTGATTTCTGATTAGTGATTTCTGATTTCGATTTCTAATTATCGATTTCTGATTTCAGATTTCAGATTTCAGATTTCTGATTTCAGATTTCTAATTTCGATTTCTAATTATCGATTTCTGATTTCTGATTTCTGATTTCTGATTTCGATTTCTGATTTCTGATTTCTGATTTCTGATTTCTGATTTCTGATTTCTCGATTTCTGATTTCTGATTTCTGATTTCTGATTTCTGATTTCTGATTTCTGATTTCTGATTTCGATTTCTGATTTCGATTTCGAAAATTTGATGCGCGATGCGACGCGATGCGATGCGATGCGAGATGCCGCGAACCAAATCGAAATCGCGCGGGGGGGGTCTCGGGGGTGCGCGCGGGGGTGGCGGAGGGGTCGTCGATCCGTCCCGTGTGACTTACCAACCCACCGAGCGATTTTATAATATAACTAGCCTCGGAACCAAAGGGGGGGCAGCTGCAGCCCCCCGGGCCCCCCCATGACACGTGGCGTGCGATGGCATGTGACACGTCGTCGTTAGTATCCATATTTAACACATGACATTGGTCTTCCATATTTAACACATTACACCGATCTTCCATATTTAACACATCACACTGATCTTCCATATTTAACACATTACACCGATCTTCCATATCTAACACATTACCTTGATCTTCCATATCTTACACATTACACCGATCTTCCATATTTAACATATTACACCGATCTTCCATATTTAACACATCACATTGATAGTCCATATTTAACACATCACACTGATCTTCCATATTTAACATATTACATTGATCTTCCATATTTAACACATCAAACTGATCTTCCATATTTAACATATCACACTAATCTTCCATATTTAACACATCACACTGATCTTCCATATTTAACACATCGATGCGATGCGATGTGATGCGATGCGATTGGCACGTCGTTACTGCGGCGATAATGAAACTCGTCTACAGTATGAGAAGTGTAATGAAACGAATGTCCACATCTCCTTCCTGTGAGAACGGTAGAAGAATGGTAGAAGCGGTAAGGCATGAATATGTAATATGTATATGTATAAATTAATAATACCGTCCGATCGTGTTCAAGTGGTATCTTGCTTGTTTAGTCATCCTCTAGGTTTCAATAGAAACTCTTGATGCACGATGTTCGGTGTAAAATAGCCTTCATTCTCCTCGTCGTAACCGTTCGGTCCGAGGTACACCTTTAGGAGATCCGGGTCGCATGCTCGAGATAAAGCTGTGTACAGCTGACCATGAGCAAAGATCCCCTTCTCGAGATCCAAACCGACGACCTTTACGCTTTGACTTTGACTCTTGTCGATCGTCATCGCCATGCACGGCATGACCGGGTATTGTCGTCGACGTAAAGGTATCGGTGCATCTTCGTTCAGAAAGAGGATGCGTGGGATCAGAACCTGCGTCCAAATACATGCATGCGTAAATACACTCGCTCGGATAGATAGGTGAGCCAGACATGACAATGCACGGTTCATTTTACGGTATGTTGGAATACCTCCTTATTGCGATGTTCACAATCGGTAATGATCTTCGCCCGCAGGTAGTTATTTTGGACGCCCAGTAAGATCAAACGTGTGCCATTGGTAAGACCTTCACGCACGTTTATATTGCGGAGTAGGATGATCGGCATGCCGATCTTTAAGCGTAGGTGATGTGGCGGTACGCCTGTGTACAAATAAGACGGCATTAAGTAATAATACAATTCAAGGTAGGCAGGTTGCATATGTCATAATACGATCAGTACAACAGAGATAGAAAAGAAGGTGGTACCGCTCATGTTGATGGTATGAAGGTATTCCGGTGGAAAGATCCGTTCCAACTCCGCCGTGGGGTCTATCACTGAATCGTGCGAATACAGATTGATATACTCGCCGGGCACCTGGTCCATGATGGTCTCGTTCAGTTGGAGGACCGAGTTGATATGTGAAGCGAGGATGACCCGGTCGGTGAGGTATTCGGTATCCGTCCACCGTTTGCTCAGGGATTCGTAAACGAAGTCGATGAGCTCTTGTCGTGATTCCACACACATCGCGTCGGCCAATCGGATACGGTTCGTATGAGGTAATGTCGGAGCCTTACCGTCGCCGATGTCCAACAACTCTTTTGCCCAACGGTCGTGGCGTTCGAACTTGTCTTTGGAGACGTTCGGTCGTTGAAGCATCACTTGAAGACGAATGTTCTCCTTCAACTCGAATATCCGGAAGTTCGGCCAGAGTTGTGAATTTGGCATGGTTTGGCTTTGAACCTGCGCGAAAGATGTATGTGGAATAATCGGCGCCGGTTGACGCGAATCGCCTGCACCGATGAAGATCAGACCGCCCATCGGGCTGTCTTTTCGTTGCCGTACATCCCGGAAGGCTTCGTCGACTCTCTCCAATAGTGCGCGCGGCATCTTGAGCATTTCGTCCCAGGTCACCTGCCGGGTATTCTCCACATTGCGGATGTATCAATTTATCGACGGCTTTAAAAGTTATACGTAAAAGGTATGATGGACCGGGATTGATCATCGTAGGATGTGGCATGTGAGTTAATGCGAAAGTAAGGTCGTGGATTTTACCTGGTGAGTTCTTCGAATGAAGTCGCCCATCTCACCGTGCGCTTGGATGCTACAAGGCTGGGCCAAGTTGTGGACGGGCGCGGACATCCAGCTATGCATAGTTCGACCGTTCAATAGGGACAGCGCTCCGATCCCGAGAGAACACATCGGCATTGTCAAT
The DNA here is from genome assembly GCA_001247695.2 of Cymbomonas tetramitiformis. Classification (NCBI taxonomy): domain Eukaryota; kingdom Viridiplantae; phylum Chlorophyta; class Pyramimonadophyceae; order Pyramimonadales; family Pyramimonadaceae; genus Cymbomonas; species Cymbomonas tetramitiformis. The sequence continues at coordinate 6,478 of LGRX02029522.1, forward strand.
TGTTGCTGAGAGCGGAACCAATGCAGCAGCATGTTGAGCACGAAGGTCTTGCCGGTCCCAGCCGGGGCGTGCAAGAAGAATAACCGTGATTGTAGTTGGTTTCGAGGCGTGTGTGCGTCCGCACATGTCGCCTCGATGACCGCATCTACGAACGCGCGTTGTTCGGCGTTCATTAAGGAGCTGTGATACATGGTGCTGAACTGTTTTTTCGACTCCTCGTGATGTTGCCGTATGTCCTCCGTGAAATACTCCAATAGACCCGTATGCGATGTTTCAGGTCCGGAGATGTTGGGCGGTTCTGGCCGTGAGACACCTGCACATTCATATTCGTACATCTTGTTGATGTGTTAAATATGAAAGTTGATGTGTTAAATATGGAATGCACTTAATGCGTGTCACGTGCGTGTCATATGTAATGTAATGTTAACGTGTAAAATATGGAACGTAATGTTGATGTGCTAAATATGCATCGTAATGTTGATGTGCGTGTTAAATATGGAACGTATACTTGTCCACTATTCATTATTAACGATCTCAATGTATGGGTACCGATTACATACCCGGAATGCCGTCGATGTGCATGAATCCCAATGCGGTGATGATGTCGTCGTAGGCGTTCACGATCGCGAGCTGTTTCTTCTCCGAGTCCGACAAGTTGAGGTTTATTTCTCGTTTTCTGAGACCATACAGCTTGTCCTCGCTCATGTGGTCCTTGAATTCATTCCACAGATCTTGCGGTTTCGCAGGTTGACAGTGCGCTACGATCGTGATGAACAGGTTTCGGATCATTTTGCTGGCGCATCTTTCTATCGCTTCTCGCAAGCATTCGACGTATTCCTGATCGTTCTCGGCAAGTCCACAAGCGATGGCTGCCGCGTGGAAGGTCGGGTAGGTACGACCATCGACAGTGCGTAGATCCGTGTAGGATGACGGTCCTGTGACGGTAGTCCATCGGTTAATGTACGGGTTAATTTGAAAATGTCAAAGTAGCCGTTCGTAGATGTTTAAATTTAAAAGCATTCTATAAATGGTCCGTACGTACCTCGCACGTGGGTGAGAAGCAATCGTAGATAGAACCGCTCTTCGCATTTCGGGTTCACAAAGAACATCCGAGAAAGGGCGAAACGGCTCTTTTGCACTCTTGGCTTCCATATTTTATTCTTCTCGTCGAATGTGAAGTGTTTAGGCATGTCAGTGAAGAGAAGGGACTTCGCATTCTCATTGTATACCTTGTGCCCTGCATCATTAAATGAAGGACCGGTACGAGAGATTAGTAGTCGCATACTTTAACTTTGATTGGTTCCGCCGGTTGTGTTCCTATGCGTTTATGCATGATCGGATTCATAACTTCCTGTTTAGTAGGCATTTCTAACCTATTGGTAAATTCGGTAAATTGTTTATGGTACCTGGCGTGTTGCATTCGAAGAATGCGGTGAGTTCGATGCCCATTTGTAAGTCCAGATCGCCACTCTTTATTTTTGCTTTTAGCTCTCTTTTCGACATGTTCGCCTGCGTGCCATAAAAACAGTTACATACCTGAGATGAAATTCAAGTAATAGATGCCATGCATTTAAAGGCATTCAGAATAAAAGAAAGGGCTCAAACCTGAACGACGTAGACATCCTTTTCTGGAAGTTTGACGGCTAACCGCTTGACGGGGGTGCTCAGATGGTGCGTAGCGTTGCCGACGATCCTGTAGAACGCTTCGCACGGCATGATCACCCGCATATTCAAATAGTTGCCGATCTCATCGATTTCCTCCTTCTCGTTCTCCAGTGCGAATTTCACCAGCATACGTGCGGGTCCTTTGCCGTTGTAGAGATATAAATATTTGGTGGACAGGACGTCCGTCACAATGAGACTGTTGATGTGGCAGTCGTACTGGAGAAGTAAGATAGGGTCGTACGGCACGATGTCGCGATTGTCGGGAGGGCGTTGAGCTTCGTTCTCCCATTGTCGACGTTGCGCTGGTTTTAAATTTTCGTACGGAATCGTACGGCCGTTATCGCGTCGTCGATAGATGGGTTTATGAGTTTCGGCATCGAAATACGTGACATCCTGCATTGAAAGTATGAATCCACACTCAAGATCAAATGTGAATCTATATGTATATGTTGTTAACATATATGCGTACATTACGGTTAAACTAATCCACTAATCAAAATATACATACAGTATTCGTAAGGTTATATTCGGTTGGTTTGTGGTGTGCGATGTTTACGTACCGAAAAGTTGTGAGGGTAGCCATCTTCACATAATGGACAACCGGTCGTCGTAGAGGTGCACGCTCGATTCGGATGCACTTGGCCGCAGGGTCCGTGAATCATTTTTTTCACCTTCTCGTACAATTCCGGATATTTTTCCTTGTCCGGAATCTCGGCCCAAATCACGTGGTCGATGGTTTCGAGGTTCAGTTTATTTTCCAACCACAACATGATGTGTGCATGCGGCAAGCCGCTATGTGGTTGAAACTCGACCACCCAAGAGCAAGTCTTCGCGATGCCCAAATGAGAGCCACGCTTGTCCATCAAGTACGTCATTAGAGCGTTGAACCGGACGACGAACGCGCGCACGATCAAATCGAAGTTGTCATGCGTCGCATTCCCGGAAGTTCCTTGCGCTCGAACCGCGGCTTGAATTTCCGGCCAGTCTCGGTTCGAAGTAAAGGTGAGAAAGAGACTCGGATTGCCCCATTCACGATTGTACGTCATCGTGTCTTGGAGCTTTTCGTACAGGAAACGCGGAGAGTTCTGATGTGTCGAGGGTAGATATGTTGTCACTACCGGTGTACCCATCGTACTACAATCCTCGTTACCGTCCGAACTGCGACATGCATCCATAGCTCCTGCCTTTACGATCGCTCGATAATGCTCTTGGAAGTCCTTCCGGCGAAGATACTCCAGATTATTGTCTTCGATCTTCGCCCACGCGTCGGTCACCCATTGTTGAAAAAGTCGACCGTACAGCTGAACGTGAAAAGGCTCCCGTCGTTGAACGTGAAAACGATAGTAATCCAACATGGTCAATCGTCGATCCACGAAGCTGTGGTCGTCCAACTCTGATTGCATTCGATGTCGACGCATTGATTGATCCCACCCGATCGTGCCGTACGGAAATAGAAGGGGATATGTCATCGCGTCAGCGAGCGGATGGGATCCCGGGAGAATTTGGAGACCGCCTTCCTTTTCCGTCATGACGAGGTATCGCTTCGCCTCGTGAGTTGGCTCGTCATCCATCAAAAGAACGATGTCGTCCACGTGTAATTCTCCGTATCTGCAAACAACATAATTGTGTTATGGTAAGTAAGGGAATGTAACATTCTTATTATACAGATAGATTAGAATATCAATTAAACCTAATAAGATTAATGAGCATCTTCAAAGTTATCTTATTCTATGTCAGACGAGTTGTTAAGATATACGACGTGTATAGTAGATTGGCGACGCACCTATGTGGATGGCTACTCTCGTGCGGCCGTTCCGCTTCGATGTGTTTTCGGGTGATCTTGTCGATGTCCGTACGAATTTGGATGCAGACCTTTGGCGCTGTCTCGAGCTTATTTTGTAGTTTTTGTCCGTAGGTCATGAATTTCTGGGCGATGGAATTGTTGTCCATAATCATCTCTCTTAGTTCAAGGAGCAGTTCGGCGTTTAAGGTGTTACTCATGGATGGACGACGGTTAGTGAATTGTTCGTTGTTCACATCGTAAATGTACACCTACGATTCATAATCAGACGAATTCTTAGTCATCGTAGTTATATAGAAACTGCATGCATGTATCGACAAAAACATGAGATACATAATTTCCGACAATGATTTACCTGAGCGTAGTCCGGAGGACTATTCTTGGGCGGATGTAAGTTCCCGAGCTGATACCGGAGTTGGCCGTGCAGCATGTAGATGAATTCGCCTTGATGAGAAGGTCCCGCGCCCAATGGATGTAGATTGATCTTCTCGGAAGCGAACGCCAACATGCTGTTGTACTTACGAATATCGTGATGGAAGGCGGGTTCGTGCAA
>LGRX02029523.1:0-20188 GCA_001247695.2 Cymbomonas tetramitiformis
CGATGCGCGATGCGATGCGATGCGATGCGCGACGCGATGCGATTCGAATTAAATCGAAAACCGCGCGGGGGGTGTCTCGGGGGTGCGCGCGGGGGTGGCGGAGGGGTCGTCGATCCGTCCCGTGTGACTTACCAACTTACCAACCGAGCGATTTTATAATATAACTAGCCTCGAAACCAAAGGGGGGGCGGGGGGGCTGCCGCCCTCCGGGCCCCCCCATGACACGTGGCGTGCGATGGCATGTGACACGTCGTCGTTAGTATCCATATTTAACACATGACATTGGTCTTCCATATTTAACACATTACACCGATCTTCCATATTTAACACATCACACTGATCTTCCATATTTAACACATTACACCGATCTTCCATATCTAACACGTTACCTTGATCTTCCATATCTTACACATTACACCGATCTTCCATATTTAACACATTACACCGATCTTCCATATTTAACACATCACATTGATAGTCCATATTTAACACATCACACTGATCTTCCATATTTAACATATTATATTGATCTTCCATATTTAACACATCAAACTGATCTTCCATATTTAACATATCACACTAATCTTCCATATTTAACACATCACACTGATCTTCCATATTTAACACATCGATGTGATGCGATGTGATGCGATGCGATTGGCACGTCGTTACTGCGGCGATAATGAAACTCGTCTACAGTATGAGAAGTGTAATGAAACGAATGTCCACATCTCCTTCCTGTGAGAACGGTAGAAGAATGGTAGAAGCGGTAAGGCATGAATATGTAATATGTATATGTATAAATTAATAATACCGTCCGATCGTGTTCAAGTGGTATCTTGCTTGTTTAGTCATCCTCTAGGTTTCAATAGAAACTCTTGATGCACGATGTTCGGTGTAAAATAGCCTTCATTCTCCTCGTCGTAACCGTTCGGTCCGAGGTACACCTTTAGGAGATCCGGGTCGCATGCTCGAGATAAAGCTGTGTACAGCTGACCATGAGCAAAGATCCCCTTCTCGAGATCCAAACCGACGACCTTTACGCTTTGACTTTGACTCTTGTCGATCGTCATCGCCATGCACGGCATGACCGGGTATTGTCGTCGACGTAAAGGTATCGGTGCATCTTCGTTCAGAAAGAGGATGCGTGGGATCAGAACCTGCGTTCAAATACATGCATGCGTAAATACACTCGCTCGGATAGATAGGTGAGCCAGACATGACAATGCACGGTTCATTTTACGGTATGTTGGAATACCTCCTTATTGCGATGTTCACAATCGGTAATGATCTTCGCCCGCAGGTAGTTATTTTGGACGCCCAGTAAGATCAAACGTGTGCCATTGGTAAGACCTTCACGCACGTTTATATTGCGGAGTAGGATGATCGGCATGCCGATCTTTAAGCGTAGGTGATGTGGCGGTACGCCTGTGTACAAATAAGACGGCATTAAGTAATAATACAATTCAAGGTAGGCAGGTTGCATATGTCATAATACGATCAGTACAACAGAGATAGAAAAGAAGGTGGTACCGCTCATGTTGATGGTATGAAGGTATTCCGGTGGAAAGATCCGTTCCAACTCCGCCGTGGGGTCTATCACTGAATCGTGCGAATACAGATTGATATACTCGCCGGGCACCTGGTCCATGATGGTCTCGTTCAGTTGGAGGACCGAGTTGATATGTGAAGCGAGGATGACCCGGTCGGTGAGGTATTCGGTATCCGTCCACCGTTTGCTCAGGGATTCGTAAACGAAGTCGATGAGCTCTTGTCGTGATTCCACACACATCGTGTCGGCCAATCGGATACGGTTCGTATGAGGTAATGTCGGAGCCTTACCGTCGCCGATGTCCAACAACTCTTTTGCCCAACGGTCGTGGCGTTCGAACTTGTCTTTGGAGCCGTTCGGTCGTTGAAGCATCACTTGAAGACGAATGTTCTCCTTCAACTCGAATATCCGGAAGTTCGGCCAGAGTTGTGAATTTGGCATGGTTTGGCTTTGAACCTGCGCGAAAGATGTATGTGGAATAATCGGCGCCGGTTGACGTGAATCGCCTGCACCGATGAAGATCAGACCGCCCATCGGGCTGTCTTTTCGTTGCCGTACATCCCGGAAGGCTTCGTCGACTCTCTCCAATAGTGCGCGCGGCATCTTGAGCATTTCGTCCCAGGTCACCTGCCGGGTATTCTCCACATTGCGGATGTATCAATTTATCGACGGCTTTAAAAGTTATACGTAAAAGGTATGATGGACCGGGATTGATCATCGTAGGATGTGGCATGTGAGTTAATGCGAAAGTAAGGTCGTGGATTTTACCTGGTGAGTTCTTCGAATGAAGTCGCCCATCTCACCGTGCGCTTGGATGCTACAAGGCTGGGCCAAGTTGTGGACGGGCGCGGACATCCAGCTATGCATAGTTCGACCGTTCAATAGGGACAGCGCTCCGATCCCGAGAGAACACATCGGCATTGTCAATTGTTGCTGAGAACGGAACCAATGCAGCAGCATGTTGAGCACGAAGGTCTTGCCGGTCCCAGCCGGGGCGTGCAAGAAGAATAACCGTGATTGTAGTTGGTTTCGAGGCGTGTGTGCGTCCGCACATGTCGCCTCGATGACCGCATCTACGAACGTGCGTTGTTCGGCGTTCATTAAGGAACTGTGATACATGGTGCTGAACTGTTTTTTCGACTCCTCGTGATGTTGCCGTATGTCCTCCGTGAAATACTCCAATAGACCCGTATGCGATGTTTCAGGTCCGGAGATGTTGGGCGGTTCTGGCCGTGAGACACCTGCACATTCATATTCGTACATCTTGTTGATGTGTTAAATATGAAAGTTGATGTGTTAAATATGGAATGCACTTAATGCGTGTCACGTGCGTGTCATATGTAATGTAATGTTAACGTGTAAAATATGGAACGTAATGTTGATGTGCTAAATATGCATCGTAATGTTGATGTGTGTGTTAAATATGGAACGTATACTTGTCCACTATTCATTATTAACGATCTCAATGTATGGGTACCGATTACATACCCGGAATGCCGTCGATGTGCATGAATCCCAATGCGGTGATGATGTCGTCGTAGGCGTTCACGATCGCGAGCTGTTTCTTCTCCGAGTCCGACAAGTTGAGGTTTATTTCTCGTTTTCTGAGACCATACAGCTTGTCCTCGCTCATGTGGTCCTTGAATTCATTCCACAGATCTTGCGGTTTCGCAGGTTGACAGTGCGCTACGATCGTAATGAACAGGTTTCGGATCATTTTGCTGGCGCATCTTTCTATCGCTTCTCGCAAGCATTCGACGTATTCCTGATCGTTCTCGGCAAGTCCACAAGCGATGGCTGCCGCGTGGAAGGTCGGGTAGGTACGACCATCGACAGTGCGCAGATCCGTGTAGGATGACGGTCCTGTGACGGTAGTCCATCGGTTAATGTACGGGTTAATTTGAAAATGTCAAAGTAGCCGTTCGTAGATGTTTAAATTTAAAAGCATTCTATAAATGGTCCGTACGTACCTCGCACGTGGGTGAGAAGCAATCGTAGATAGAACCGCTCTTCGCATTTCGGGTTCACAAAGAACATCCGAGAAAGGGCGAAACGGCTCTTTTGCACTCTTGGCTTCCATATTTTATTCTTCTCGTCGAATGTGAAGTGTTTAGGCATGTCAGTGAAGAGAAGGGACTTCGCATTCTCATTGTATACCTTGTGCCCTGCATCATTAAATGAAGGACCGGTACGAAAGATTAGTAGTCGCATACTTTAACTTTGATTGGTTCCGCCGGTTGTGTTCCTATGCGTTTATGCATGATCGGATTCATAACTTCCTGTTTAGTAGGCATTTCTAACCTATTGGTAAATTCGGTAAATTGTTTATGGTACCTGGCGTGTTGCATTCGAAGAATGCGGTGAGTTCGATGCCCATTTGTAAGTCCAGATCGCCACTCTTTATTTTTGCTTTTAGCTCTCTTTTCGACATGTTCGCCTGCGTGCCATAAAAACAGTTACATACCTGAGATGAAATTCAAGTAATAGATGCCATGCATTTAAAAGCATTCGGAATAAAAGAAAGGGCTCAAACCTGAACGACGTAGACATCCTTTTCTGGAAGTTTGACGGCTAACCGCTTGACGGGGGTGCTCAGATGGTGCGTAGCGTTGCCGACGATCCTGTAGAACGCTTCGCACGGCATGATCACCCGCATATTCAAATAATTGCCGATCTCATCGATTTCCTCCTTCTCGTTCTCCAGTGCGAATTTCACCAGCATACGTGCGGGTCCTTTGCCGTTGTAGAGATATAAATATTTGGTGGACAGGACGTCCGTCACAATGAGACTGTTGATGTGGCAGTCGTACTGGAGAAGTAAGATAGGGTCGTACGGCACGATGTCGCGATTGTCGGGAGGGCGTTGAGCTTCGTTCTCCCATTGTCGACGTTGCGCTGGTTTTAAATTTTCGTACGGAATCGTACGGCCGTTATCGCGTCGTCGATAGATGGGTTTATGAGTTTCGGCATCGAAATACGTGACATCCTGCATTGAAAGTATGAATCCACACTCAAGATCAAATGTGAATCTATATGTATATGTTGTTAACATATATGCGTACATTACGGTTAAACTAATCAACTAATCAAAATATACATACAGTATTCGTAAGGTTATATTCGGTTGGTTTGTGGTGTGCGATGTTTACGTACCGAAAAGTTGTGAGGGTAGCCATCTTCACATAATGGACAACCGGTCGTCGTAGAGGTGCACGCTCGATTCGGATGCACTTGGCCGCAGGGTCCGTGAATCATTTTTTTCACCTTCTCGTACAATTCCGGATATTTTTCCTTGTCCGGAATCTCGGCCCAAATCACATGGTCGATGGTCTCGAGGTTCAGTTTATTTTCCAACCACAACATGATGTGTGCATGCGGCAAGCCGCTATGCGGTTGAAACTCGACCACCCAAGAGCAAGTCTTCGCGATGCCCAAATGAGAGCCACGCTTGTCCATCAAGTACGTCATTAGAGCGTTGAACCGGACGACGAACGCGCGCACGATCAAATCGAAGTTGTCATGCGTCGCATTCCCGGAAGTTCCTTGCGCTCGAACCGCGGCTTGAATTTCCGGCCAGTCTCGGTTCGAAGTAAAGGTGAGAAAGAGACTCGGATTGCCCCATTCACGATTGTACGTCATCGTGTCTTGGAGCTTTTCGTACAGGAAACGCGGAGAGTTCTGATGTGTCGAGGGTAGATATGTTGTCACTACCGGTGTACCCATCGTACTACAATCCTCGTTGCCGTCCGAACTGCGACATGCATCCATAGCTCCCGCCTTTACGATCGCTCGATAATGCTCTTGGAAGTCCTTCCGGCGAAGATACTCCAGATTATTGTCTTCGATCTTCGCCCACGCGTCGGTCACCCATTGTTGAAAAAGTCGACCGTACAGCTGAACGTGAAGAGGCTCCCGTCGTTGAACGTGAAAACGATAGTAATCCAACATGGTCAATCGTCGATCCACGAAGCTGTGGTCGTCCAACTCTGATTGCATTCGATGTCGACGCATTGATTGATCCCACCCGATCGTGCCGTACGGAAATAGAAGGGGATATGTCATCGCGTCAGCGAGCGGATGGGATCCCGGGAGAATTTGGAGACCGCCTTCCTTTTCCGTCATGACGAGGTATCGCTTCGCCTCGTGAGTTGGCTCGTCATCCATCAAAAGAACGATGTCGTCCACGTGTAATTCTCCGTATCTGCAAACAACATAATTGTGTTATGGTAAGTAAGGGAATGTAACATTCTTATTATACAGATAGATTAGAATATCGATTAAACCTGATAAGATTAATGAGCATCTTCAAAGTTATCTTATTCTATGTCAGACGAGTTGTTAAGATATACGACGTGTATAGTAGATTGGCGACGCACCTATGTGGATGGCTACTCTCGTGCGGCCGTTCCGCTTCGATGTGTTTTCGGGTGATCTTGTCGATGTCCGTACGAATTTGGATGCAGACCTTTGGCGCTGTCTCGAGCTTATTTTGTAGTTTTTGTCCGTAGGTCATGAATTTCTGGGCGATGGAATTGTTGTCCATAATCATCTCTCTTAGTTCAAGGAGCAGTTCGGCGTTTAAGGTGTTACTCATGGATGGACGACGGTTAGTGAATTGTTCGTTGTTCACATCGTAAATGTACACCTACGATTCATAATCAGACGAATTCTTAGTCATCGTAGTTATATAGAAACTGCATGCATGTATCGACAAAAACATGAGATACATAATTTCCGACAATGATTTACCTGAGCGTAGTCCGGAGGACTATTCTTGGGCGGATGTAAATTTCCGAGCTGATACCGGAGTTGGCCGTGCAGCATGTAGATGAATTCGCCTTGGTGAGAAGGTCCCGCGCCCAATGGATGTAGATTGATCTTCTCGGAAGCGAACGCCAACATGCTGTTGTACTTACGAATATCGTGATGGAAGGCGGGTTCGTGCAAGCAAGAAGCCAGTGGTTCCGGTGCCGGTGGGAACGGTGTCAAACGGATGGCGTTTTGATTGCAACAACTCGTGAATACCGGATGATCTTTGCGACTATACGAGACCGATTTTTCCGCCTCCCAGAATTTGGCCTTGCAATATTCGCATCGATAATCCATGTTATCGATGTTCACGCACGTGATTACGGATTCGTCGAAGTTCGGGTCGTCGATGTTACGAGCCTCGTATTTCGGAATTCCCGCTTTCGCTCGTTGACGGGAGGCGGACATCGTTCGTCGGCTGGTGGCGCGGGCGCCCTCCGGGTCCTTCGCACGGGAGGCGGACACCGCTCGTCGGGTGGTGTCGCGGGCGGCCTTCGGGTCCTTCGCACGGGAGGCGGACACCGCTCGTCGGGTGGTGTCGCGGGCGGCCTTCGGGTCCTTCGCACGGGAGGCGGACACCGCTCGTCGGGTGGTGTCGCGGGCGGCCTTCGGGTCCTTCGCACGGGAGGCGGACACCGCTCGTCGGGTGGTGTCGCGGGCGGCCTTCGGGTCCTTCGCACGGGAGGCGGACACCGCTCGTCGGGTGGTAGCGCGAGCACGTTCAGGATTCTTCGCACGTGCTGCACGTTGACGAAGGGTAGCACTTGGTACGGACACTCCCACGTTCGAGTCTTCCATCTTCTCGTCAGGATCATCGGCAAAGTCATGTTCGCTTTCCGGATTCTTCGGACAGGAAGTGGATGTAATGTCAAGCATTTCCTCATCGTCGTTGTCGTCTCGTCTAGGAATTTTTGTCCATGTGCCACATCTTGCGGCCTCTTTAAACGAACGTTTCATGTTGATATCCAAGTTTATGTTATGATCTGCGTACGATATACATACACATACATTTTTCCCGTCCCGTCATTATTCAGGATAGTTCCATACAGATGAAAGAAGGTACACATGACACACAACTATTATTTAATACAATTGCTATGATCTGAATCTAGAAAATTGTCTCCTTGCTTGGAATGCCCATGGCCCGTCACTCGCCACACGGAAAGATCCACACAATTCCAGGCTGCCAACATTCGTCGATCGATCATCGATGACATCGGTCATTGCGATCATTGCGACCGGGATTTGAACCCAGAGAGGGGATATATCGACATTCTAAGTATATAATGTCGATTAAATATGTAACAATTTTAATGTGTAAAATATGCATTAAAATATTATTTTTTTATATCTGTATACAAAAAATATATACATTAATGTTCTATATTACATTTCATATACAATATATCAACGTATATAGAAGAGAAGTGTACAGAGCGAGATCCCGAATTTGACACCGCTTTACGTCCAAAACCCTTCATAAACGAAACAATGAAATCAAACAAAGGGTGGTCCGCAATAAACTTGTTGCATCGTATTATAAAACGCCAAGTAAGCTAACAACATTAACGTTCAGATTTACTATCATTATATCAAATCGATTTCAGCCGCCCCACTCATCCAACCTAAACCGGCGGAGCGCCATCTTTTCGGGTCACGGTGTAGCATCGGTAGATGTCCTTTAGGTATGCATCATCCATTGGCTTGCCGACGTCGTTGGATCGCAGGTGCTCAACGACAGGAAGCGAAAAGTTGTCCAAGGAATCGGGGTCCTCAAGATTGATGCAATGCAAATTCGATCTGACAATCGCCACGGCGTGCCCTTCAACACCGTCCCAAAACTCCGGTTGGCCGTGCCCAACACCGTGGGGCAGTTTGGAGCAGCCTTTCCAGGCCTTGTTGAGGTAGCCAAAGACAAGGACCGTCTTGTCACCGTCGGCGATGGTCCTTTTGAAATCGTTCCGACTGAGGGTGTGGATGCGAAACCCGAGCCTTTTGAGTACGGCGTCGATAACATGGTACGAGTAGCCTCCTTTCTTCTCGTTGCTGAAAAAGTCGGAATCCATGGGCAATGTGCGTCCGGCATCGTCCCATCCACGTTCCTTTCTGTAGATGTTGGGGTCTTTCTTGATGAGCTCCACAGCTTTCTCTGAAAGGCGCAGAGCTTCCTCCTTGCACATTGCGCGCGCTTCAGCCGCGCTCTTGCCCGTGAACGTGGAGATGGCGTAAGGAACACAACCTCCCGGCGTGACAACGGGCCGGCGAGAGTGGGAGTGGCGAGACCTTTTCGCCTTCTTGTGGGTCACCTGAGGTCGAGCGCGCGCACAGGGCATGTTGATGTCCATCAATTGTGTGAGTGTAGTGAAGTCGACGGTGGCTCCGGAGAGGCTGCGCAATCGTGTGCCCGATCCGTCGTGGTTAGTTCTTTTATGGACATCGGACGCGCTCGCTGTGTGAAATGCTGTTCCCGAATTCGACACCGCTTTACGAACGACGAAAGCCCGTGGCGGCTAGGAATGGCGATTCCTCCCCCCAGTGTCAACATTCGGTCAAACACGACGTACACGACATTAATTACACAAGTGTGCAATAAGCGTATGGAGTGACAATCGTGTAAAATGCCGTAGTGAGCCTGCCCCCACGATGACGCGCGCAAGCGTAAGAACGTCGATAAAAAAGCTGACCTTGGGGGCGGGTCGATGAAATCGTTGAACTTGGGGACGGGTCGATGAAATCGTTAAGTTTGGGGACGAGTCGATGAAATCGTTGACCTTAGGGACGAGTCGATGAAATAGTAAACTGCCCTTATGATACGGAACAAATCAATTCCGATTATTCAGGTATTCGTATTAGAGATGTGGATTAACGTCAAATTTCGTATGCGTGTGCGTGTGTGTGCACGTGTATGTCTACGTGTCAGGCGAAGGAAGGTACACATGACACACAACTATTATTTAATACAATTATTTCAAATATATCGTAACTATCACACTATCAATTTAAAGTTCGAGTATATTATTCATGTTACATCTACTCATTGTTCAGCTTCTGCGAATTGGGTCCTATTATCTTTATTCCACATATTGGACGGTCCATACTCATTGAAGATAGGCATGTAAAAATCTGCAGACTTCATCTTATTCATACAAGCTGGATCCCGTACATTTATTGTCATATACATCTATTCATTATCGAAAACGAACGGATGTTGTGCATCGAATTGTTCCGAAGATTCGGCTTCTTGGGTCCTATTATGATCTTCATTCCACGTATTAGGCGGCCCATATTCATTGAAGATACTCATGTCGATATCTGTAGATTTCAACATATTGATGCAAGCTGGATTTTGTACATTTAATGCTATGTTAAAATCATGTGATTTCATATATTCATTCATTTCAATGCGTGAAATTGTGACTGCATGATGAAGATCATTCCCGATTTTCATGAGGACGATATGATTAATGACCAGTTTGTTGATGATTTCATCGATATTGGCTCGATAGTGTTCGGGTATTTTGTCTCCTTGTTCTTCTAATGGGATCCGTTTACCCCATATGGCGATCTGTACTTTCTTTCCATCCGGTGTGAAAGCAATTAAATTGCATACGGGTTTTTTATTGGAAACGACACGAACGTCATCTATCTGTTCCAATACCGCGATCAGATATCCTTGAGGTATATGCTTTACCGTGTGATCGTCTCGTATATCACACAGCTGTTGTCCAGTGAAATGTTTCATTTATGTACCTGCATACAAAGAATATATACATTAATGTTCTATATTACATTTCATATACAATATATCAACGTATATACAATATCGCAGACTATTGCGTTAGTTGGTTTTCACGAGAAAATTGTCACGATGTCATATGTATCATGCATGCATGCTGTATAGAATATACTATTTAGGCACTGTGGATAAACTGATAATTTGCTTACATTGTGCGCTGAAAATCGGCGTGGGCATAAGCTGAAAATCTTCTGATGCATAAGCTGAAAATCTTATGATGTATAAGTTGAAAATCGGCTCGCGCATAACCTGAAAATCTGGTTACGTATACGCATCAAATCTGAAAATCTGCTGATAAATATGCCGAAAATTAGCTTATGTATAACCCGAAAATCCGCTCGTGTGCATAACGCTGAAAATCTGTTTCGATACATAAGCTTAAAATCTGCTTACATATATGCCGAAAATCTGCTTACACATATGCCGAAAATTAGCTTATGCATAATCCGAAAATCAGCTTGTGCATAAGCTGAAAATCTGCTAATGCATAAGCGGAAAATCTGCTTACATATATGCCGAAATTCTGCTTATGCGTAATCCGAAAATCTGCTTGTGCATCAGCTGAAAATCCACTTATGCATAAGCTGAAAATCTGCTTACATATAAGCCAAATATCAGCTTGTGCGTACGCTGAAAACCTGCTCACATATATGCCAACAATCGGAGTATGCATGATCCGAAAATCAACTTGTGCGTAAGCTGAAAATCCGCTTATATATAAGCGGCTGTAAATCGGCTTGTGCATGAACTGAAAATCCCCTTATGCATAAGCTGAAAGTCACAAAGTCTGCTTACATATAAGCCGAAACTCGGCTTGTGGATAAGCTGATAATTTGTTTACATTGTGCGCTGAAAATCGGTGTGGACATAAGCTGAAAATCTTTTGATGCATAAGCTGAAAATCTTTTGATGCATATTCAGCTCATGCACACGCTGAAAATCGGCTTGTACATAAGCTGGAAATCTGCTCATACATAAGCTGAAAATCCTTCGGCATGTGCATAAGCTGAAAATCTGCTAACATATACGCTGAAAGTCGGCTTGTGTATTAACTGAAAATCGTCTTGTGCATAAGCTGGAAATCTGTATATGCATAAGCTGAAAATCTGCTTACATAATCATATGCTGACAATCGGCACGCGTATGCATAATCCGAAAATCAGCTTGTGCATAATCTGAAAATCTGCTTACATATATGCCGAAAATTAGCTTATGCATAATCCGAAAATCAGCTTGTGCATAAGCTGAAAATCTGCTTATGCATGAGTTGAAAATCGGCGTGTGCATAAGCTGAAAATCTGCTGACATATATGCCGAAAATTAGCTCATGTATAACCCGAAAATCCGCTCGTGTGTATAACGCTAAAAATCTGCTTCGATACATAAGCTGAAAATCTGCTAACATATACGCTGCAAATCCCCTTATGCAAAACCTAAAAATCGGCATGTGCATAAGCCGAAAATCTGCTCACATATCAGCTGAAAATCATCAGCGCGGTGTACATAAACTGAAAATCTCATGATGCATAAGCTCAAAATCGTTGCTTACATGTAAGTGGAAAATCAGCTTGTGCATATACGCGGAAAATCTGCTTGTGTATTAGCTAAAAGTCGGCTTATGTATTAGCTGAAAATCTGTATATGCATAAACTGGAAATCTGCTTACATAATTATATGTTGACAATCGGCGCGCGTATGCATAATCCAAAAATCAGCTTGTGCATAATCCGAAAATCTGCTTACACATATGCCGAAAATTAGCTTATGCATAATCCGAAAATTAGCTTGTGCATAAGCCGAAAATCTGCTAATGCATAAGCGGAAAATCTGCTTACATATATGCCGAAATTCTGCTTATGTGTAATCCGAAAATCTGCTTGTGCATCAGCTGAAAATCCACTTATGCATAAGCTGAAAATCTGCTTACATATAAGCCGAATATCAGCTTGTGCGTACGCTGAAAACCTGCTCACATATATGCCAACAATCGGAGTATGCATGATCCGAAAATCAACTTGTGCGTAAGCTGAAAATCCGCTTATATATAAGTGGCTGTAAATCGGCTTGTGCATGAACTGAAAATCCCCTTATGCATAAGCTGAAAGTTACAAAGTCTGCTTACATATAAGCCGAAACTCGGCTTGTGGATAAGCTGATAGTTTGCTTACATTGTGATGCTTACGTATACACATCACAAGCATGTTGCTTGATCCTATATGGGAATAGTGTGCATATTCAGCTCATGCACACGCTGAAAATCGGCTTGTACATAAGCTGGAAATCTGCTCATACATAAGCTGAAAATCGGCATGTGCATAAGCTGAAAATCTGCTTGTGTATAAGCCGAAAATCTGCTAATGCATAAGCGGAAAATCTGTTTACATATATGCCGAAATTCTGCTTATGCATAATCCGAAAATCTGCTTGTGCATCAGCTGAAAATCCACTTATGCATAAGCTGAAAATCTGCTTACATATAAACCGAATATCAGCTTGTGCGTACGCTGAAAACCTGCTCACATATATGCCAACAATCGGAGTATGCATGATCCGAAAATCAACTTGTGCGTAAGCTGAAAATCCGCTTATATATAAGCGGCTGTAAATCGCTTTGTGCATGAACTGAAAATCCCCTTATGCATAAGCTGAAAGTCACAAAGTCTGCTTACATATAAGCCGAAACTTGGCTTGTGGATAAGCTGATAATTTGCTTACATTGTGCGCTGAAAATCGGCATGGACATAAGCTGAAAATCTTTTGATGCATAAGCTGAAAATCTTTTGATGCATATTCAGCTCATGCACACGCTGAAAATCGGCTTGTACATAAGCTGGAAATCTGCTCATACATAAGCTGAAAATCGGCATGTGTATAAGCCGAAACTCGGCTTGTGGATAAGCTGATAGTTTGCTTACATTGTGATGCTTACGTATACACATCACAAGCATGTTGCTTGATCCTATATGGGAATAGTGTGCATATTCAGCTCATGCACACGCTGAAAATCGGCTTGTACATAAGCTGGAAATCTGCTCATACATAAGCTGAAAATCGGCATGTGCATAAGCTGAAAATCTGCTTGTGCATAAGCCGAAAATCTGCTAATGCATAAGCGGAAAATCTGCTTACATATATGCCGAAATTCTGCTTATGCATAATCCGAAAATCTGCTTGTGCATCAGCTGAAAATCCACTTATGCATAAGCTGAAAATCTGCTTACATATAAGCCGAATATCAGCTTGTGCGTACGCTGAAAACCTGCTCACATATATGCCAACAATCGGAGTATGCATGATCCGAAAATCAACTTGTGCGTAAGCTGAAAATCCGCTTATATATAAGCGGCTGTAAATCGGCTTGTGCATGAACTTAAAATCCCCTTATGCATAAGCTGAAAGTCACAAAGTCTGCTTACATATAAGCCGAAACTCGGCTTGTGGATAAGCTGATAATTTGCTTACATATAAGCGGCTGAAAATCGGCTTGTGCATGAACTGAAAATCCCCTTATGCATAAGCTGAAAGTTACAAAGTCTGCTTACATATAAGCCGAAACTCGGCTTGTGGATAAGCTGATAGTTTGCTTACATTGTGATGCTTACGTATACGCATCACAAGCATGTTGTTTGATCCTATATGGGAATAGTGTGCATATTCAGTTCATGCACACGCTGAAAATCGGCTTGTACATAAGCTGGAAATCTGCTCATACATAAGCTGAAAATCGGCATGTGCATAAGCTGAAAATCTGCTTGTGTATAAGCCGAAAATCTGCTAATGCATAAGCGGAAAATCTGTTTACATATATGCCGAAATTCTGGTTATGCATAATCCGAAAATCTGCTTGTGCATCAGCTGAAAATCCACTTATGCATAAGCTGAAAATCTGTTTACATATAAACCGAATATCAGCTTGTGTGTACGCTGAAAACCTGCTCACATATATGCCAACAATCGGAGTATGCATGATCCGAAAATCAACTTGTGCGTAAGCTGAAAATCCGCTTATATATAAGCGGCTGTAAATCGGCTTGTGCATGAACTGAAAATCCCCTTATGCATAAGCTGAAAGTCACAAAGTCTGCTTACATATAAGCCGAAACTTGGCTTGTGGATAAGCTGATAATTTGCTTACATTGTGCGCTGAAAATCGGCATGGACATAAGCTGAAAATCTTTTGATGCATAAGCTGAAAATCTTTTGATGCATATTCAGCTCATGCACACGCTGAAAATCGGCTTGTACATAAGCTGGAAATCTGCTCATACATAAGCTGAAAATCGGCATGTGCATAAGCTGAAAATCTGCTAACATATACGCTGAAAGTCGGCTTGTGTATTAGCTGAAAATCGTCTTGTGCATAAGCTGGAAATCTGTATATGCATAAGCTGAAAATCTGCTTACATAATCATATGCTGACAATCGGCACGCGTATGCATAATCCGAAAATCAGCTTGTGTATAATCTGAAAATCTGCTTACATATATGCCGAAAATTAGCTTATGCATAATCCGAAAATCAGCTTGTGCATAAGCTGAAAATCTGCTTATGCATGCGTTGAAAATCGGCGTGTGCATAAGCTGAAAATCTGTTGACATATATGCCGAAAATTAGCTCATGTATAACCCGAAAATCCGCTCGTGTGCATAACGCTAAAAATCTGCTTCGATACATAAGCTGAAAATCTGCTAACATATACGCTGCAAATCCCCTTATGCAAAACCTGAAAATCGGCATGTGCATAAGCCGAAAATCTGCTCACATATCAGCTGAAAATCATCAGCGCGGTGTACATAAGCTGAAAATCTCATGATGCATAAACTCAAAATCGTTGCTTACATGTAAGTGGAAAATCAGCTTGTGCATATACGCGGAAAATCTGCTTGTGTATTAGCTAAAAGTCAGTTTGTGTATTAGCTGAAAATCTGTATATGCATAAACTGGAAATCTGCTTACATAATTATATGTTGACAATCGGCGCGCGTATGCATAATCCAAAAATCAGCTTGTGCATAATCTGAAAACCTGCTTACACATATGCCGAAAATTAACTTATGCATAATCCGAAAATTAGCTTGTGCATAAGCCGAAAATCTGCTAATGCATAAGTGGAAAATCTGCTTACATATATGCCGAAATTCTGCTTATGTGTAATCCGAAAATCTGCTTGTGCATCAGCTGAAAATCCACTTATGCATAAGCTGAAAATCTGCTTACATATAAGCCGAATATCAGCTTGTGCGTACGCTGAAAACCTGCTCACATATATGCCAACAATCGGAGTATGCATGATCCGAAAATCAACTTGTGCGTAAGCTGAAAATCCGCTTATATATAAGCGGCTGTAAATCGGCTTGTGCATGAACTGAAAATCCCCTTATGCATAAGCTGAAAGTTATAAAGTCTGCTTACATATAAGCCGAAACTCGGCTTGTGGATAAGCTGATAGTTTGCTTACATTGTGATGCTTACGTATACGCATCACAAGCATGTTGCTTGATCCTATATGGGAATAGTGTGCATATTCAGCTCATGCATACGCTGAAAATCGGCTTGTACATAAGCTGGAAATCTGCTCATACATAAGCTGAAAATCGGCATGTGCATAAGCTGAAAATCTGCTTGTGCATAAGCCGAAAATCTGCTAATGCATAAGCGGAAAATCTGCTTACATATATGCCGAAATTCTACTTATGCATAATCCGAAAATCTGCTTGTGCATCAGCTGAAAATCCACTTATGCATAAGCTGAAAATCTGCTTACATATAAGCCGAATATCAGCTTGTGCGTACGCTGAAAACCTGCTCACATATATGCCAACAATCGGAGTATGCATGATCCGAAAATCAACTTGTGCGTAAGCTGAAAATCCGCTTATATATAAGCGGCTGTAAATCGGCTTGTGCATGAACTGAAAATCCCCTTATGCATAAGCTGAAAGTCACAAAGTCTGCTTACATATAAGCCGAAACTCGGCTTGTGGATAAGCTGATAATTTGCTTACATATAAGCGGCTGAAAATCGGCTTGTGCATGAACTGAAAATCCCCTTATGCATAAGCTGAAAATCACAAAGTCTGCTTACATATAAGCCGAAACTCGGCTTGTGGATAAGCTGATAATTTGCTTACATTGTGCGCTGAAAATCGGCGTGGACATAAGCTGAAAATCTTTTGATGCATAAGCTGAAAATCTTTTGATGCATATTCAGCTCATGCACACGCTGAAAATCGGCTTGTACATAAGCTGGAAATCTGCTCATACATAAGCTGAAAATCGGCATGTGCATAAGCTGAAAATCTGCTAACATATACGCTGAAAGTCGGCTTGTGTATTAGCTGAAAATCGGCTTGTACATAAGCTGGAAATCTGCTCATACATAAGCTGAAAATCGGCATGTGCATAAGCTGAAAATCTGCTAACATATACGCTGAAAGTCGGCTTGTGTATTAACTGAAAATCGTCTTGTGCATAAGCTGGAAATCTGTATATGCATAAGCTGAAAATCTGCTTACATAATCATATGCTGACAATCGGCACGTGTATGCATAATCCGAAAATCAGCTTGTGTATAATCTGAAAATCTGCTTACATATATGCCGAAAATTAGCTTATGCATAATCCGAAAATCAGCTTGTGCATAAGCTGAAAATCTGCTTATGCATGCGTTGAAAATCGGCGTGTGCATAAGCTGAAAATCTGTTGACATATATGCCGAAAATTAGCTCATGTATAACCCGAAAATCCGCTCGTGTGCATAACGCTAAAAATCTGCTTCGATACATAAGCTGAAAATCTGCTAACATATACGCTGCAAATCCCCTTATGCAAAACCTGAAAATCGGCATGTGCATAAGCCGAAAATCTGCTCACATATCAGCTGAAAATCATCAGCGCGGTGTACATAAGCTGAAAATCTCATGATGCATAAGCTCAAAATCGTTGCTTACATGTAAGTGGAAAATCAGCTTGTGCATATACGCGGAAAATCTGGTTGTGTATTAGCTAAAAGTCGGCTTGTGTATTAGCTGAAAATCTGTATATGCATAAACTGGAAATCTGCTTACATAATTATATGCTGACAATCGGCGCGCGTATGCATAATCCAAAAATCAGCTTGTGCATAATCTGAAAATCTGCTTACACATATGCCGAAAATTAGTTTATGCATAATCCGAAAATTAGCTTGTGCATAAGCCGAAAATCTGCTAATGCATAAGCGGAAAATCTGCTTACATATATGCCGAAATTCTGTTTATGTGTAATCCGAAAATCTGCTTGTGCATCAGCTGAAAATCCACTTATGCATAAGCTGAAAATCTTCTGATGCATAAGCTGAAAATCGGCTCGTGCATAACCTGAAAATCTGCTTACGTATACGCATCAAAATTGAAAATCTGCGGACATATATGCCGAAAATTAGCTTATGTATAACCCGAAAATCCGCTCGTGTGCATAACGCTGAAAATCTGCTTCGATACATAAGCTGAAAATCTGCTCACATATACGCTGCAAATCCCCTTATGCAAAACCTGAAAATCGGCATGTGCATAAGCCGAAAATCTGCTCACATATCAGCTCAAAATCATCAGCGCGGTGTATATAAGCTGAAAATCTCATGATGCATAAGCTCAAAATCGTTGCTTATATGTAAGTGGAAAATCAGCTTGTGCATATACTATATGATAGGATGATCTGTATACCAATCACAGAATATATCTAACATGATGTATATCAGCTTCGCAGTGATGGTAAGTGTGACATCAATAACACATCGTCTTGGTGTGTTATTGTATGATGGTGTTGCTCCAACGATATATGAGAGTGCATGGACTGTGCAACATGATTTCTAATATGCATGCATGTCGTATAACAAATGCGTGCATTCGATCGCATACCTGCGTGCGGATGGTGTCGTGTACCGTCTTGATTAATGCGTGCACGTATATCGCC
Organism: Cymbomonas tetramitiformis; assembly: GCA_001247695.2. Lineage (NCBI taxonomy): Eukaryota > Viridiplantae > Chlorophyta > Pyramimonadophyceae > Pyramimonadales > Pyramimonadaceae > Cymbomonas > Cymbomonas tetramitiformis. Next base: position 18,111 of record LGRX02029523.1, read on the forward strand.
TGCATACATCGCGATCAATATATGCGGATGCAACATGATTTCTAATATGCATGTGCATGGACTGTGCAACATGATTTCTAATATGCATGCATGTCGTATAACAAATGCGTGCATTCGATCGCATACCTGCGTGCGGATGGTGTCGTGTACCGTCTTGATTAATGCGTGCACGTATATCGCCTGCATACATCGCGATCAATATATGCGGATGCAACATGATTTCTAATATGCATGCATGTCGTATAACAAATGCGTGCATTCGATCGCATACCTGCGTGCGGATGGTGTCGTATACCGTGTTGATTAATGCGTGCACGTATATCGCCTGCATACATCGCGATCAATATATGCGGATGCAACATGATTTCTAATATGCATGCATGTCGTATAACAAATGCGTACATTCGATCGCATACCTGCGTGCGGATGGTGTCGTATACCGTGTTGATTAATGTGTGCACATATATCGCCTGAAGCAAGAGAATTAATTGCGGGGTCGCTGCTTAAACTATATTATATTATTCCACTGTTTTGAGATTGGTAATGGAACGTTTGCTTAAATATACCACGGTCACTTATTCGCGAAGCTTCATGACGTTTCACGAAACTCGAACGACATGCTGTCACGTCTTCGCGATGACATATTAATGATATGCGATGATGTATCCCACATCGTCTTGGCGTGTTCTACGCTTCTACCTACAGATGACATGTGACACTATCGAGTGTCACAATTCACGAAGCTTTGTTTCGTTTCACGAAACTTGAACGACATGCTGCCACGTCTTCGCGATGACATATTAATGATGTGCGATGATGTATCACACATCGTCTTGGCGTGTTCTGCCTACAGATGACATGTGACACTACGCATTTCTGAAATCGAAAATGAAAAATTGAAATCTGAAATCGAAAATGAAACCTGAAATATGATTTCCATGATTTTGGCTATCTTTTTCAGTTTTCAACTTTTTACAAACCTCGTCAGGCCGATCAGGGTCCTTTCTATTCCCTTGAAAGATGAGAAGAAGAAGTAGTACCCAGCAAATCGAAAATCGAAATCGAAAATCGGAAATCAAAAATGCATTTCGATGCGATCGATCGAGTCGATGCGATGCGATGCGATCGATCGAATCGATGCGATGCGATGCGATGCGATTGGGGCTCCCACCCCCAAGACCCCCCCCTGAAGGGGGTGTCGTCGATCCGTCCCGTGTGACTTACTTACCAACCGAGCGATTTTAGTATATAACTAGTCGCGACGCGTTGACGGGGCCGGGCATCCGCCCTCCCCCAAAGACTGGATGTCGACTCGAGGAGCATGTGATATGCGACCCGAAAACCGTTGCGCGCGCCCCTCTCATCTCCCCTCTCTCAACGATAAGATTTGGCGACCTTTTAATGAAATTTCAAATTCCAAATTCGAAATCGAAATCGGATGATATTATTTCGAATGTGATTGGGGGTGTTCAGAATTTTTATTTTTTTTTGATTTTTTCTGAAGATTTTTTGAAGATTTTTTATTTTTTTTTGATTTTTTCTGAAGATTTTTTGAAGAATTTTTTTCCAAAATTAAATCGTAATTGTAATATTACTATTTTTAGTGTTACTATTTTTAGTAGGTGATGACACTATGACACTATGACACTATGACACTATAGCACTATGGTCGATCCATCCGATAAATTTGTGAACCTAAACCCTAAACCCTCAACCCTAAATCGTTAAACCCTTATGCGACCCATATTCAACACATAGCGCGAAATGCGCGCGCGATGCGATCGATGCGCGCGCGATGTCGATGCGATGCGATTCGATCGACCCGTATGACATTTATGACACTATGACACTATGACACTATATACTAAATCGTTAAACCCTAATGCGACCCATATTCAACACATAGCGCGCGATGCGCGCGCGATGCGATCGATATGCGCGATTTCATCGAATCCATGCGATTCGAGGGGGTGGGCGAGGGGGGTCCTTCGACCCGTCCGATAAAATTTTGTGACCCACCCACCAACCAACCCACGACTCTGCGTTATAGTATTAACTAGCCTCGAAACCAAAGGGGG
>LGRX02029524.1:0-42555 GCA_001247695.2 Cymbomonas tetramitiformis
ACCCAACTCGATGAGAAAAGCTGACTGACCTGGATTTCTCTGTTTTCTTACAGGTGGGTGATTACTGTATTGGATCAACCGTCCACCTCTGCTGGCATCGTCTATTGTATGGCTCAAGTTCAATGTGAGAAGGTTGCAACCTGGTTGAGTCAACAAGAGCATACGGGTGCTTTAATCACGACGGCACACTATCACGGAGGAATGATAGCTTCCGATCGTTCACAAGTGTACAAAGACTTTATGGCAGGAAAAATCCGAGTAGTAGTGGCGACCAATGCCTTTGGCATGGGTGTAGACAAAGCAGACGTCAGGTGGATTGTACACCACACGATGCCACAATCTATTGAGGCATATGTTCAAGAAATTGGTAGAGCAGGAAGAGATGGCGAGCGGGCTAACTGCATGTTGTTGTTCTCACCAAAGAACTTGCAAAATATCAAAATCGTGTTTCAAAAGAATACAGAAAATCAAGAATCGAAACGAAGCAAACTCAAAGAGATGGGCAATTATTGTTTCAACATCAAAGATTGTAGACACCAAATGTTATTGGATCACTTTGGCGACAAAATCAAAGTGTCACGAGGTTGCAAGATGTGTGACATTTGCTCGACACCAAGTGGACTTGTTTTGACAGAGGCACAAGAGAAACGTGGCAGTGGTATGAAGAGACCTCAACGCTCATCGCATTCTTCACTAGAGCCTGGCCAGAGGAAGAGGCGTTAATGGAAAATACTATGTATTTAGTATATATATTTGGAATGTAAGCTTGCACTATATCAAATAGCATATAGCATATCATATTGATAGCGGTAAAGCACCTATAGAGAAAGACGGGACCTCTTGTGAGATATAATATAACGTATTATATCGGGGCAATGCAGTTGCGGAGTGAGGAGAAGAAGGGGTCGAACGAAATCAACGAAGTCGAATACGCGGCGGCCAAGGAGTTGTTGACAAAGGTGATCAAGCTCAGTCTAAAACAAAATCCAACGCGGACACTCGAAGAAGTTGCCGAAAGTCCCAACTCGAAATCTCACCGCAACATGGTGCAAACCGCACGCCCTAAAGTGGCCAATTCAACATCTCGCGAGGCCCCAACGCCCCGCCAAGCGGAAAAGCTTAGCCAATCATGGCAAAGTCAGCAGTGATAAAAGCGGGGTAATACCCCATAACCTGTGAGATATAATATAACGTATTATATCGGGGCGGTCACTGAATAGTTTTCATACAAGTGTAAACTGATTATAAGAGATAAACGAATATAAGGTGTCTGTGACCTAGGGATCTGTCACCTAGTACTGTACGAGTACTGGTACAGCTAACGGGAGTCAGAATAGTTATGACCTACGGGTCACTGAATCCAGCACCTCTCTTATATTGACGGCTAATAGCAACATGTCATTAAGTACCTTTCATGGCATGTGACACGTTGTAATGAACTAGGGGCAAGATGCTCATGGGATTCGCCGCGTCTTTCACAAGAAATAACCTTGAAATGAAAAAAGTTATGACATTTTACTTTATTTTGAAACTGCAGATACCCTGTTTCGCTGGCCAACTGGTGATTTTGACACTGGTATCTCTTGTACTAGGAGTTCCAGGCATCTCCTGGACATGCGTCAAGCAGTAAACCTGCATTATATAACCCCCTGCTGCCACCATACAAGTTTTAGGGGATTCGGAGGACCCCCCAGACAAGTACTTCCAGAGTCTCCGGACGCCCATAAGCTCAATCTGCGTTACAAACCCTAAGTAATATTCGCGCTATTTCGGTCCGGAGACTCGGGTTCCAGAGTATATTAGGAGATAGAGACGAGACGAAAAGAGAGAGAGAGAGAGGGGAAAAAAATGAAGACGTGCGTGGGGTATTGGGGAATGGTGGATATGGTGGAGTGGTCCACGGACACTGTGATTGGTTGGAAATTCGCGACTTTTCGGATGTTTTGAAAAGATTTATGAGGTCTATCTTAGAGCCCTACCGCTACCGTACGCTATCTACGGTGACAAGACTCACTAAATATTTTCTGCAAATATCAAATATCCCACAACCTCGAACCTGTATTCTTCGAGACGCAGACGTATGCTTTATGATGCATATCACAGTTTTGGTGGCGACGGCTTCGGGAAGAGGATGCTTCGCGTATCGTAGAACTCTAAGAAAAAACTGGGCCTCGACTCCACCCGAAAACTAGGACCGGCATCCCTACACGCTGTTTCGTTTCAGATGCATATATCGGCTTTCCTGACCTTGAAGCATAACGCGACCGTCAGTTGGTCTCCGGCGGAAGCGGCCCCATGTCCAACCTTACACGAAACCCCAGGATTAGATCTTAATTAGTCAGTGGCACTTGACTCAGGCGCGTCCTTCTCTGCGAACACATATTGAGGACCTACGTGTCCAATCCGTGACCCAATCCGTGACCCCGGATGCGTCACTTTACGCGAGCACAGAGTCGATCAACAAGTTTACTCTCGCAAGTCCTATTGTGAAATTCTTTTGACCGACACTTATTTGATCACTCTAATTGAAACTGTTAGGCTCAGCGACTGCTTTAGATAAGGGGAACGTGGGCCCCTCCAGCAGTGTGTTCGCTCTTCCCTAGAGAGATACACACGCCCCGCCGGGTGCGCCGGGTGTGCCGGGTCGGGATGCGCGCTCCGGAGAACGCCTTTCCTCCGTTCGGTTGCAAACTCTCTGAAAGGCTCACAGCATCTCCGGGGTTTCCTGTTTGGTTCGTTTTTCTCCTGTGGAAGTTCGCAAGGGCCGCAGAGTTCCCTGCGGTCGTCGAAGCTGGCCACGTGGCGTGACGGGTCCACGGAGCACGGTTGCAGTGAAAGGAGTCTCCAGTGGTGCTGCGCCGGCGTGCTCAAATGCTCCATCCTCACGGTATGTGCTGGGGTGATGCCAGCAGCAACGGTGTGAGCTGAGGGGCGAACGCGAACCACCGAAGAGGCGCTGGTGCCAAAGTCCGTGAAGAGCTGGCAGCTGGCAAGACTTGACGACTGCAACCTTCGGTCATGACAGCGCACTGGAGTCCGCATACGGTCCCTGCCATGCCGGCCAGAGCGTCGTGTAGACGCACCGCGTGTGCGGCCCGCAGGGGCTGGCCGGTCCGCGTGGGTCGCATCGAAGGCGGCCGTTTGCAGCTGCCCTTGCAACGCAGCTTTGCAGCTCCGAGCTCCGCCCTATCAGGTGCTCCCCTCCAGAGCGGCCCCGTACGGCCTCGGTGTTGGCACTCACAGCCTCTCCCAACTCTGAGCTGGGGCTCTTGCCCACTTCCAGCAGCGCCGGTGTCAGCTCCTCCTGGAGGTGGCGCTGAGCTGTGGCTGCCCTCCAAGCCAGCCGCTTGTTGCGCAGCGTTGCGTTCCATCTCGCCAGCGATGGAAGCTCCGGAGCCTTGTGCCGGATGACGGACGAGCAGAGGATTTCCAACCTCTGGCGCTTGCAGAGGATGCCGGGGGTGGAAGCGGTATCTTGGCTGTGCGGTAACGGCAGTGGTGTCCAGCTTCCAGCGTGCCAGATGGGTCTGGTTGTGCTTTGAGACTTAGTGCAGTAACGGCGGCGCGGATACTCCTCCCAAGTGTCGGTACAGAGGCGCCTCCCTCCCAAGCGCGCGCTCCCCTGTCCTAGTGCCGCCCAACGTAGCACCGCCAACGTGGCTTGGCTGCTCTCCGCCATGCACGTGGAAACTCATCACGGCGCATCATCCCTGGCCAGTTGCTACTGAACCTGCCACTCAGCTGGTTGATACGGTGCAGGGTATTGTGCATCCCGAACGGGATGATGTCCCGTCCAAGACCAGTGTCCCGTTAACACCGGAGCTGTGGTTGAGACCGTGGATGGAGTTAGAACCTGCTGTCCCACGGTCACTGACGAAGCTGTTCAGGGTATACGCCGCACGCTCATGCGTCTCAGCTGTCACGTCTCGACTGGCCCGGACTACTGTCATCAGTTGACGTCTGCTCTGTTTGCTAGGAAAACCCACTAAAACTCCGCCGCCTTCCAACTTCTGCAAAACACGCGTACACTTCCCCCCCCGGCGCTCTGCGGACCTACCCCCCCGGCGCTCTGCGGACCTGCCGCCTGCGGAAAGCCGTATTCACCGCGTGGTCGCTGGAACACTGACCTGTCTGCACGGTCTCTCCGCATACGTCGGGCAAATCCCTGCCCCCGTATCGCCCGGTTCGCTGCCGCTATCGCGTGCATCAGGGCTCCGCTCAGCGCTCCTGTGGTGCATCTTGTGGGTTGAGCTGGCAGGGCTCCAGGGCTTTCCAGTGCGTGTCCCAGGCCGAGCCCGTGGTTCCGGGCGGCGCCTCCCTCTGGTGTCGGGAGCGGTAGCGCTTCGCGGTGGTGCGCGCGTCGAGCGGAGCGGCGGCTCCCTCTCTGTCTCTCCGTCGGTATCTGGAGTGCCTCCCTCGGCGCACAAGGGAGCAGGGGGGGGGGTTGGTCTCCCATTGGCTCTTTGGGTTCCCCTTTTGATGGCTTGCTGCGGCCTCGCCTGGGTAGCGCGCAAGCAGCGTGGCGAGCTCCTGTTGGAAAGGGTGCGCCCGCGCCCCGTGCGTCACCTGCGACTCCCTTTGGGGCTGCGGGCGCTGCGCCGTGAGTGCTCGCGCCTCCGCGCCTCCCACCTGCTCCGCAATGTCTGTTTGAGAGTGCTCAGAGCTTGGGGGGGGGATGCTGTCCGTGCGCAGGAGGTGCGAGGAGGTACGCACCAGGCGCCCGGGGCCTGGCGGCGGCGCGGCGGCTCGTCGCTACGCTGCCACGTGGAGGCGCGGCCCTGGCGCTTGGCGGGCGCGGCAGGGCGGGTTGCCAAGTGGCGCGCGCATTTGGCAGTGGCGGTGCGGAGGGCGCTCCCATGGAGCAGCCCGGGCGGCGCGAGGGCACCTGGAATGCTGAGATGACTCAGCTTGGGCTGGACGTGGTGGAGGAGCTGCTGCGGGGCGTGCTGGAGGTGAGGCGGCTGCCGGTGTCCGCCGAGGTGGTGGCGTGCGTGCGCCGAGCGGGCAGCGTGGAGGACAAGTGGTTCCCGTTGTGCATTGCGGCCACCCCGGCACCATCCAGCAAGAGCGGAACCGAGCGCGAATACTGGTTATTCAATTACTATCCGAGTTGGAGGAAGGCCGGTGCGGTGTTGATGTGGGTGGGGCTACAGGGCCCGAGCCTATGGCTGCTGGACGAGGATGCTTTGCCAGGCGCTGCCAAGGGTGCGGTGAATATCCCATGCAAGCGCAGCGGGCGGAAGAGCAAGTGGGAGGATTACGCGGTGGGGCCGGAGACGCTTCCCGGGCGCGCCTTGGCGGAGCTGCAAGCCCGAGAAGGAGGTGACGGGGGGAAGGCGCTGGCGGATTGGCAGGCTCCGGTAGGAATGCTCCAGGTGCAGGCGGAGGCAGCAGCGCGCGCGGCGGAGCTGGTGGGGGCGAGGTGTAGGCTCACGCAGCCGACGCCGACGACGCCGTGGATGGTGGCTGCAGTTGCCGGTGCGGAGGGGCGGTGGCTGGTGAAGACGGCAGGATGTAAGAAGAACCGTTATGGGCTGCGATTCCATATCACCAAAAGTGTCGGAGGCAGGAAGCTGAGTCCACTCAGCCGGGAGGACTTTGACGTGCTGATGGGGGTCCCGGGCATGGAGGACGATGCTGAGGGCGTGTACATGATCCCGGCGTCCGTGCTGCACGCCAAAGGCATCCTGCGGGACCCCGGCAGCGACCATGGTGGGAAGGGTAGTTTTTATGTGTACCCGAACGGAACACCGAGCAAGCGGGTGGACTTGTATGCCAACGACTGGCTGGTGGCGGTGGAACATGCGGCTGCAGTGGCGGAGGCGCTGGTGCGGGGCATGGCTGAGGGGGTGGCGGAGGCGGAGCTGCTGGCGGCGAAGCGTGCGATCTGTGGGGAGGCGCAGGGCGCAGCAGGCGGGGAGGCGCAGCTGGGAGGAGGGGGTGAGGGCGCGGTGAGGCAGGCAGGGCGGTGGCGGAAGGAGGAGCGGTGGTGCGGGGGTTGAGGCAGAAGGCGGACGTGGCGGGCGGAGCAGGTGGAGCGCGCCTGGAGGGGGGCGGAGCAGTGGTGAGTGGGCCCCTGGCTGCCTCCGCATGCCACCCTGCGCCCTGCTGCCACCGGCCACATTCTTGGCTTGCTTGCCGCCCCCGCCACAGCATGTAGTGTTGGCAGGCAGCGCCTTTGTTGCCTCGAGGGTTATTACTATAGCACACAGGGATTGAAGCTGAGTGCAGCATGCATCTGGCTGTGTTGACAGCAGCACAATGCAGTGACAGGCCGAGCGCAGCACACAGTTGATGCAGTGTCAACAACGGAGCCGGTGCCAACCCGTCTCCGACCACCGGTCTACGATTTCTTTCAGGCTCCGGCTCCGATGGAGCCTCAAAATCCAGGCTCCGACGTGTCCCGTCTCCATTGGAGCCACGGGCACGCGGCCTCCGTCTCCGATGGAGCCGGCGAATACCAGGCTTCGATGGAGACGGTCTGGCTCCGTTGTTGACAATGAGTTGACGGTGATATGGAAGCGCACCAGCAATGATGTGCAGCGCAGCATGTGCCTGGCAGAGGTGGCAGCAGCGCATTAGTAGTGATGAACGGAGCATTATGTGCGCACCCAATGGTGATGACAGCAACACACAGTTGTCACGATATGAGGGTGGCGCGCCCCCGGCAGTAAGGACTGCGGCACACAGGCAGTAAGCAAGACTTGAACTGATCGGAGGGTATTTTGCTTATTTTGGTTTCCAGGACTACATACCATCGTGAAGGCTGGAACACTTGAACATAAAATAGTGTGCCAGAGATGAATTGAAGGCTCTGAAGCGCTAAAAGAGTGAAAACTCAGAGGATACTTTTTGAAAATGCACTTCACAGGACTTGAGGTAGTCAGTTTGGCCACTGGGAATATATTACGGTCTGCTTAAGTAATATGTATGCATTGTAATATGTGCTTATCATCCAATTGAGATTTGGCCGAAAAGCTCATCACATGCCATGGTTGAGAGGGAAAGCGATCGCGTTTTTACATCTTCTTGCGACAAATTTGATGATAAAGCGTCATCCGCCTTGAATTTCACGAACTTCGTTTTGCTCGGAAGATGACAGAGATAACTCATGCAGGTATGCATGTCAAAGTTTCACAAGTTGCGTGAACAGACGCAGCGATCAAAGCTGCCAGCTTGATCTTCTGCGAGCAAATGCGCCGTTAGATTTGCAATGTTTGCTACCGCCGCAAATACCGCCCAAAAAGTGCTGATGGAGATCCCAGAGGGCCTTATGTATTCTCGTTCCCGTTTCCGTTTGTTTAACTCGGGGTGAATCTCGTTCTTCCGCTTGACCGAAGGTGCAGTTCCTGCGCCGTCGCTGACATCAAAGGTGCCGTCCCGCGCGAATTCTCCCGAGAATCTAATGATTTATGCACTGCGCCTCCTCCTCAAACGCGCGTGTGCGCTTCTAGGCACCTAATGGGCTTTCTTCATGCATAACACTACTGTCACTACTTCGCGCCGATCTCATTGTTGCAGCCGGCGGCGACGTCGATGCAGCGCGTACTGCGTGTAGCATTGTTATAAATGTGTCGACGTTGGCTCTAGGCAAAACCTGCATGGCCGACTTCGCATTAATTGCCGTTAGGCATGTTAACTATTGTCGTTGGGCATGTTTGGCTACTATCCAAATTGCTGGTCCTCTCACAAGGACCACCGGACAATCTTGGTATTTGACACCGTGCTTGGCTACAAGAGTCCTACGAGGATGTCCACATCATATTTATGGGTCAAACCTGAACAAGGCTACAATCGAGCATTTGCAATATCTTTATGGCAGGAAAGATTTACCGGTATTTTAACAGGGTGAGACAAAGCTCTTCCAAATAATTACTTTAAGCTAGAACAGCCTCCACTGGGCTACAATTCATGTCTTATACTTTCAAGGCGCGCATTTCAGATTTCTGATGGATCTGTCCTCTGTCTGCTGGCATCAATCATAATCTGCCACCTATACAAATCCTGATCAGAGAATCTACACATTAATATCCTTCTAACTTATCTAGTTGCCTCTGACCCTCTTCCTCCGAGGGGCCAACTCAGATTCGTCGTCACTGTCGATATTATCAGCCTTGACAGGTTGACTCTTCAGCTTAGATTTGGTCTCCACACCTCGGGCTGGAGTACAACCAGATACGGCATCAGTCTTCTGCTCAGGGATAGGCTGATCCTCTGACTGAACGGGTGATGTCGGGGATGTGCCCTTTGGCACCCAGATAAGTTCACCCTTGTCATCCATTATCAACTGCAGCCCCTGTCTCTTCAACCTTCGAGCTTCGGCCTGTTCCTCAGCATCACTCGTCAGCTACCAAGTCATCGAACTCGCTGACGTCATCCTCAGTGTCATATTCACCAGGCGTGTCATACTCTTACTTCGGACTGGCAGTAGCAATGCCATGCTTACTGTCAGTAGCACCCGTGGCATCATCGTCATCAGAATCTGGCCGCTTCTCTTTACTCCAGGCCACAACGCCTGCACTCAAATCGCCACTGTTCGTAGGCGTCGATTTCTTCTTAGGACCAGCGTATGGAATTCCGCGATAGTCGTCAGTCTCAGTCGCATACTTCCAGCGCGCTTTGCCGATCGGTAATGAAAATGGCGCTACTAGCTCCTTCGCTCGAGTGGCGTCTTCCAGAAACCAGCTACCACCTCTCTTACGCTCCCAGCGGCGTAGCGCTCCAGAAGGCATGACAATAATATGCTGCCAGTTATATGCGGTCCTATGCTCTCGCTCTCCAAAGTACGCAGTAAATGGTTCTGGCGTCCCTTTCGGTGCCCATTTCCATTGAGCTGCCCCACTGGATAGAAATACAATATGCCAATTGAACGGCTTAGATGTACCATTGTCCCCTGCCACAACTCCTCCCCTCTTAGCTTGTCAGTACCATGAGGTGAGAACTCATCCTCAGGTGTACAGCAACTAAGATTCAGACACAGAACGGCCATGCGTATGTATGCGTGTTATGCTTTTCTGATCGAACAGATGCTCGAAGAGTTGATGAAGCAGTCCAGCGGGCAGAGGATATACGGCCGCGGAGACTCCCGCTCCTTGTTGCCCAGGAGGAGGTCCCAGTTGAGCAGTTTCCGGATGTGATCCCAGGGTCTGTTGGTGAAGGCAAGGCGTATCCATCGTACAGTACCGTAGGTCCACTGGAGGAGGCGACCGCGCCCAGATGCAGGTAGGCTTGCGGTATCCAGTGCCACACATACAATGAGAGCAATATAACGGAGTAGGTAAACTGCGGACTACAGGTCGAAATCGCGAAGGGAAACCTGCCCATCGGATTCTCCATAAACCAATACTTGGGTTTGAGGTAATCAAGGAGTTGAAGTATACGGCGTACGCAGGCATCCGCCTGTCGCAGTTGTCGCACCCCAGTGCTCTTGGCTTGACTATATTCCGTGCACGGTGGACTAGCCCAAATGACGTCAAAGTAGCCAGGCGCGTAACGCTTGAAATCCCAATCTTGTACCTTCTCGGCGTAGGTAGGCTGCCAGCGAAGATCATGATCTACGGTGACCACGGAGCTATTCGGATAACAGGAAAGGAGACTTCTCTCTACACTACACGTGCCACTGTAAAGTACCAGCAGGCGCAGCTCGCGAGGAGAGACCGCAGAGTCCAGGAGAGCCAGATGCATCACAAAGGCGTCAGAGGAGCGACAGTACTGTTCCCAAGGTAGGCAATTGTCCAAAGAATTCGGGTCCACTTCGGCAGAGGTGTCCAGGAAAGTCAAAGCCCTGGCGCGTTCCCTCCTCTGCTTCCGCTGCATCCTGACCTCCTGTAAGGCTTTTTCACGGGCTTGTCCTTCGCATGAAAGTCGCAGTTATTCGAACTCGGTGAGCTGCTCGAGTTCACCCCCATAGTTCAACGACTCTCGAGTCTTCCAGGAATCATGAGCGGTAGAGTATCCAGTCCAGCGAACCAGAAATTCTTCCACTTCTTTTCCTCCTCAAGTAGGTTTCACTCTTTGGATCAGAAACTTGGACACATGGGTCTGAGATTGTCCATCCACGAGTACCTTGGCGGGAGTGGGCACTTGCTGGCGCAGCGCGAAGGCCTCCTCTGCGGTGCGGTATTCCTTGAGACGATGCTGCGCGAAGACGTCATGGATGCGCCATTTCGGTGGCAACTTGAGCCGATAAGCCACCGGGGCGCCTCTGTCGATCTCCGGCAGCTCCCTTTGCTGATCACTGAAGAACCTCTCGGTGATGGGTAAAGGCCCGTGCCAGCGAGGTCCCAGCTTCCGGAAGGATTCGCGGTTCATGATGTTCTCCGTTAGGTGCTTGGCATCTACCCAGACCAGGTCTCCCAACTGAAAGGATTTAGCGGTGTGACGCTGGTCAAACTGATGTCGCTGGCGTTGCCGCGCCAGTTCCAGTTTAGTGCGGGCGTCCGCCAGTTGGGCCGCGAAATTGCTAGCCATCTCGTGTGTTGTACCTTCTCCGCCCTTGCGCTTGGAGTGCTGCCCCGTAGCGCGCGGCTTGCAGAAACAGGTCCAGCTGTGACATGGGAGAGTGTCCCAGAACCAACTCGGAAGGGGTGAAACCAGTCACATCACTTCGCGTATCATGTATTGCGAACTCAACGTTAGCGCACCACAGATCCCAGTCCTACGGATTGCTGCCCACGAAGGACCGCAGCATGTCCTCTAGCACTCGATTTGTATGTTCGGCTTGTCAGTCAGAACGAGGGTTGTAAGGCGTGGTGGAAGCCACTTTGGTTCCCATCAGTCTCATCAGCTCCTTCCACATAGCGTTCTGAAAACGGAACAAATTATTGGGAATAAATGAATCTCGATCATCGTCTAAAAACCTTCATTTTGACACAATTTTCGTCGAATTATTGCCGTGTCATCTGAAATGCACCACGTAAGCGACACGTAAGTCGTCCCGCAAGTTTTATTACAAAATATTACTCAAATTATTTATTTGTGCATGATGCTTTCGTACTCGGCGAGTCCCGGTAGATTTTTTGTTGCATTTTTGTTCATGTGCATGCATATTATGTACAAGTATGCAAATATGGCTACATCCATGTGCAGTTTTGGACGGCATGCACGGTACAGTACACGTTTATGGATGTGCATATTTAGATGCTTCAATTCCCAGAAAACAACTTGCAACTGAGATGGGTACTTCTAGCATATGATACACACATCTATATCATCGTACACATTTAATTAATATACACCAAATAATTGTTTATGATGTCTTCTAGGCAAGAGATTTCGATTCGTTTCACAGTGCTAAGGCTATTATATTGCTGATACATTGGAATCTATATCTTCAATCCATCATTATTTGCGGCACTTGTAGAAACCGCGGCACTTGTAGGTTTCAATTCCCGCGATAGCGAGGTAACGTTGACGGTAATGTTAACGCTCTATCGGAGAATTTAAATGGCAGCGCTTTATTGGTCAAGACAATTGCATCGCACGCAATATAGGTCGATTGCCTCTTCTCGTTGATGCCGCGGAATAATAAGCGCCCAAGTGACGTCGACTGGAATGGCCATTGTCCTTGGGGTGACCCATTCGTTTCCGATTGGGGTCTGGTCGGGATAACGTTCCGGTTCCTGAAGGTCAAAATACATGTATTCCCGAGTTCTCCAGGTGTAGCGCCACCAAGCGATCGGTAAGTCCTGTCGGACATGTCTGTCCTCGTAGGGGATGTTTAAGAACGTACATAGCATCCACCTGTCTACATTGCATTGCATACATCGCAGGTGGACCATTCCATGTCGATCGATAGCGTCTGCAGTGTCTTCATCACGATCGCGTGTCCCGTAAACTCCGAATCGTAGAATTGAAGGCATAACGTGGCCACGATATTACAGGCGTTTATGCCTGTAGATAACAATGCTTACAAGGTGATTAGCAGTTGAAGCGAGCGTCGCTCACAGCAAAAGTCGAAAAACATATTGTGAGGATAAATGTGGAGCTATAATACCTGCAGATGGCAATGCTTGCAAGGTAAGTAGTAGGTGTTTGAAGGTATGGTTTAACGTGCGTCGAAGAAACAAAGGGGGGATTTCAAGGGTCGGGCAAGAGCTTTTGTACCTGGTGAGTGGACCGCGGGTCGTGCAAGTAGTGTACTTTTGGCTCAATCAAATTCGTATATCTCGCACATGCGGGATCGATATACAATACGACAGTTGTTACGGCATACAGACCAATCACTTAGTCGCCGATTTCTTTTAATCAAAGACAAAAACACAACCGAGACAGAAAACCCCATACACAGGCACATCAGCAAAAATAATCGGCAAGAAACACAAGCCATTGACGAATGAACATGCGATTGCATTATATACTTCTACCACATTGTTAAATTATTTCTAAGTGTACTATTCTTATCTAAAAGTAGTCAAAAATCTAAACCTCGGGAGGTTGCAATCCTAAGTACTCGAAATCAAAGTGGAATCAAGATAACATTCTCGTAGCCGCCGTCCCTACGTTTCTGGACGCGTGCAATACATCGCATTGAACACATATTGCAGGCATATTGCACGCGTATTTGCAATACATGTTCAATACAATAAAAATGTTGTAATATGTGTGCAATATGCCTACAAGCGCTCCAACATATGTTCAACGTAGTATTGAAGTGAGCCCTCACGTATTGGAGACATATTGAAGTTCTGATGCAGAGAGTAATTTCAATATGCCTTCAACATATTTGTAGTATAGGGTTGGAGACATGCACCATACACGTCACAGACAATATGAAGGCATGTTGCAGACATGTTGCCCACATATTGTATACATATTGTAAGTCGACATTCAATATGTTGGATACACACTGCGGACCTATTGCATACGTATTGAACATACAAATTCAATATCATCTGGAAAATGGCGAGGCGATCCGGGATCGTTCTTTTCGTGATCCGGAACGGGATCGATCCCGGGAGGGAAGTTTCTTACGGGATCGATCCTGGAACGCTCCAGGTACGGGAACGATCCTGGAACGCTCCAGGTACGGGAACGATCCTGGAACGCTCCAGGTACAGGAACGATCCTGGAACGCTCCAAGTACTGGAACGATCCTAAAACGATGGGGGGACACTCATGATAAGTCCAAGGGTCGGTTCAAGCATGCAAGGCAAGTACCATGAACCGCACATTAAAAAAAAGGTAGACTTTCACAAGGCTAGAAAGCAGGAGGCAAATTCAAAAAAAAATCAACAAATCCACAAAAATAGATACACCTTTGAGTACACAAGCTACTTCATTTGCATATGTTCACACGGTCTCCACTAAGATGGTATCACTGGCTATTATACTCTTCTTCTTTCTCATCTATACTTCCCACTCCTGTAGCGTTTTGGTGTTGGGGTATTTTTGTCAAAGCTGCAGGCCACTTGGTTGGTTGCGCAAGCTTCACACGCGATTGTGTCGTATTCCATCTTTTAACTTGGGTAAAAATTCTTGAATACTCCTTGCTCAAGGTGTTTGGCACCTCTGTCTGCACATGCGATAGTGCCACAGTGAGTAGCAGTTGAAAAGAACTTATGCGCAAAAAACAACAAAGGGTAAATAAGTGCTTACCACAGCTTGTGACTTCGTGCAAGAGTTCTCATTTATCTCATACTCGACGGCCCAGTCTTTCAAGCTTGGGCCACTGGCCATCTGGCTTCTAGAGTTTTCTTTCCCTTTTCTTCTATTGCTCGTGCTGATTTTTTTTGTCTTATTATCCGCATTTTTTTTCTTTTTGGGAAGGTGATGCTTGCTTGTTGGTCTCCGAGTAGCGCACGTCCATGTTTTGAGTGGCCATCCTGAGGAACGAATCGTAGTATAGCTCAACACGCATAAGCTGACATGTTGAGCTCAACTGAGAAGCAAAGCAAACAGCAAAGTTGGGCAAAGCTGAGTCGAGTTGAGCAGAGCTTAGTTGAGTTAAGCTAATTTGAGCTAAGTTGAGCTTAGTTGACACGCTGACAGGAGCACACCTGACATGCTGAGCTAATATGAGCTAACAAGCTAAACTAAGCGGAGCTGACAAACCTGTCTGAGATAAGCCTGTGCTAGAGAGCCTGTGCTAGGATATGTGTGTATCTTTGTGTGCGTGTGATATGCCTGTGCTAGGATATTTGTGTATCTCTTTGCGTGTGCTATGCTTGTGCTAGAATATGTGTGTGCCTGTAGTGTTATGCCCAATTTGCCTATGCTAGGATATGTGTGTATCTGTGTGCGTGTGCTATGCGTATGCCAAGATATGTGTGTATCTGTTTGTGCGTGTGGTATGCCTCTGCTGCCTCTTACATAGCAAAGGTATAACACACGCATAGAGAGGTGCACGCATATTTTGGTATACGCATAGCACACGCACACAAAGATACACACATATCCTCGCATAGGCATAACACAAGAGGCACCCACATATTCTAGCATAGGCCTCTTTTGCCTATGCTAGGATATGTGTGTATCTGTGTGCGTGTGCTATGCGTATGCCAAGATATGTGTGTATCTGTTTGTGCGTGTGTTATGCCTCTGCTGCCTCTTACATAGCAAAGGCATAACACACGCATAGAGAGGTGCACGCATATTTTGGTATACGCATATCACACGCACACAAAGATACACACATATCCTCGCATAGGCATAACACAAGAGGCACACACATATTCTAGCATAGGCCTCTTTTACCTATGCTAGGATATGTGTGTATCTGTAGGCCTCTTATGCCTATGCCAGGATACAGTATGTGTGTTTCTTTGTGTGCGTGTGCTATGCTTGTGCTAGAATAGGTGTGTATATGTGTGTGCCTGCTGTGTTATGCCTATGCTAGGATATGCTGAGCTGTGTACAGAACCTGAGCTGAGATAAGCTGAGCTGAGTTGAGTTGAGTGAATGCGTAATAGAGTGAGTAATGAATTTTTAGTGAGTGGTCCGGAGTGTGGGTTGTGAGGTTGTGAGAGTGAATACAATTACCTTAATATGCACGTTCGTTCTTCACATTCCCGCTCCTTTGAAGTTTCCGCCTTACCGTGCCCAACACCCCATGCAGTGTGAGAATAGCTTGGTTCCAAAACCTCAAAGAACATAGTGGAAAAAAAACATGCGTATCTTGATCTTATGTAAGACCAGAAAGTGCGCAGTACCATAACATACTTTTATAGTAATCACACATATCCTAAAAGATCTAAAACACGGGAGCACATATGTGGAAAAATAATTTTGCATCAAAATATTACACCTCTTTGTGGCGCAACGGGAGACAAGTGGTCACAGACACAAGAGTGTCAGACCTACTCAAACCCAAGATGCCATGCATTACAACAAGGCCAATACCTTGTTGCTCGCGGATCAAGGGCGCTCCAAACAAACCCACAGACCAAGGGTGCAGGCGCCTTCTTCTACAAGAGTAGAAAGCGTGACCACAATGGTCCCTTCAATGGCGCAGTCACCAATGTGTGGCCAAGGGAGTTCGTTTTTGCAACGCCACAAAGGAGGTGTAATATTTTGATACCTATGCTAAATAAAAGAATTCTCACAGGATTGCAGGATTTGCACCGACCAAATAAAATATGCAAACAGCTTATATGAAAACCGAGCTTGCACTTGTCAAATGCAATATGAAAACAGTTCACTTGAATAGTTGTTAATATTGGTAATAGAATACGAAAAACTCAATAGCTAAATTAAGTCTATACAATAAAACAAAACAGTTTGATAAAAAGAAAAGAAAATAAGAATAAAATAAACCACCACTCTAAGTGGGGTAGGATTTTACCTAAAGGGAATCCGGCCCAGTTCCCCTAACTATTACCCAGCAGTTCAATCGCAATGGTTCCACAGCGAGCTGGTTCAGGCACAAAGGTGAGTCTCATTTCTTTAGTTCTGGAGCAACTTTGCAGAACTGCATAGACGTAGTTCAAGCTACTAGGGTTACCTCGGCAAGGATATCGCAATTGCTCTTCAGATATTGAAAAAGCAGTGTTTTGATTACTCAATAAAAATAACTCTGCTGTAGCTGTCGAGTTTATGCTATGAATGTTTATGGATGTAGTATGAAGAACATGCGTTTCAGGGAGTACTAACTTGAGCTTCTGATCTTCAACAGAGAAGCATTTTGGATGACCAAGAAGCGGAGACTCGGCAGACAGAGGAGCGCCATTTCAATGTGCGATGTACTCTCCAATAGTATGCATTCGCGCTTCAGAATTTCAATCGCTTACAGAACTGCCCTGTTACAATACCATACCATAGAAGAGATGTTTATTTTGTCACTCGAGCAAGAAGTTGGTTGTTCCCTTCAACAGGTTATGACCGAGAGAACTCATAAAACCGTATAGCGCTGCCAAAAGCTTCAAGCCCTGCAGGATGCTCTCGCAGCTCTGGTAAACTTCACTTGGTCCTATGGCTATGCGAGGCGCAGCCGAGGCACAATGCACACGATTCTCCGTCTCAGGAGGTGGAAAATCACCGTCAAACTTTAGATTGTGTGCGGAGCAGCCTCCAGCAGAGCGGCAACACAATCACGCAGGCCAGCACCGAGAAGCGGTGAGAGATACGTACCACCTCTGGGTTATTTTGAATGTTACTTTGCTGCGAGATGACACCCCACGCTTGGCAGTCTTGAGATTCCTGTACCCGGCGGTACCACCAGGCAGCCATTAGCACAACAGTCGCAATAACTGCAAAAGACTTGCTACGGAAAGCAACATACCTTAGATTCCCAGTGTTTCCACACCACCAGAGCCCAAAAGCAATTGGGGTGGTAACTGGGATCGGCGCGTCGGATATTTATATCCCGCCTCCTCGCCAAGAGCCATGGGGCGGTTGTTATGCAATTTTGAGTTGCGACACTGGAACCTAGACTGGGCCTGTTTAGAAGCTAAAAAGGCCCAGTTTTTCACAATCCAGTAAAAACATGCAAACAAGCACACACACCTGTAAAATTCTATCGAAGAATTCAATTCGAAAGCGCATTTTTCGAACTAGCTAGCCTAAAGGCAGAGAACGCACACAAAACAAGTACTTAAACATCACGTAACGTGGGAGCTCCTAGCCCCACATCAAATGTCGAGCGTGCCTATACTAACTCACCTGCCCTTCAGGATATCACCATGATTCAAGGTGCACCGGTAGATCCAGGTTTCCGATCTTACTAAAAGGTTGTGAGCGCACCTGGCGGGAATGATGTCCGCTCATTCCGTGTGTGACCAACTGCCACAGACCATTTTCAAAAACGTGCTCATGGACTTCATTTGCGAACACTGTAAGTGAATTACGAAAGGAAAATAGGTGCCCCGGCAGGATCTACTCTCAAAATTTCGCACGAAAATTATGGGGTACAAATCATAGTTTTGGGCAAGCGACAAAGTGCGTGGGTGTGTGGGTTACGTAAACACCAAACGCATCTTGCTTGCGGCGACCACGCAATG
Source organism: Cymbomonas tetramitiformis (assembly GCA_001247695.2). Taxonomy (NCBI): domain Eukaryota; kingdom Viridiplantae; phylum Chlorophyta; class Pyramimonadophyceae; order Pyramimonadales; family Pyramimonadaceae; genus Cymbomonas; species Cymbomonas tetramitiformis. The sequence continues at coordinate 17,436 of LGRX02029524.1, forward strand.
ACCAACCACCTGCGGAAAGTATACGGTACGCAAAATATCAGAAACTATTTCATACTAGCAACACAATACAATCAAATTATTTAGGCTGATCTAATCAGAGTTTGCAGTATGGTTTTCGGCTCACGTGCTTTCAAACTACGGAGACGCACGTAAGTGGGAAGTCAAGAGCTCACGATAATGTGCCCATCAAGGTGAGGTCGCCATGGCGCAGTCCGAGCGTATGCGCCAGTGACATTTCTGCTGATGTCATCGATTACTGGAACGCGAAGAAACGGTGCAGGGCGTTCGGGATTTCCGATGACGGTTACGATCCAAAGCGAAACGAGAACGCGGATCGCGGATCATCACCATCGTTATGAGCACGCTCTCAGGCGATTCAGGAACGGGGATCGCAAAATGTCGTATGCAGAACACGATCGCTCCGGAACGGGGGGTAACGGGGAAAAGACGATTACGCGTTCGGAACGCGATGGCGTTTTCCAGATGATGTTGTATGTATATTGCGGACCTATTGCATATGTATTGAAACGGAAAATTCAATATGTTGGATACATACTGCGGACCTACTGCATACGTATTGAACATACAAGTTCAATATGTTGTATATATATTGCGGACCTATTGCATATGTATTGAAACGGAACATTCAGTATGTTGGATACATACTGCGGACCTATTGCATACGTATTGAACATGTAAATTCAATATGTTGTATATATATTGCGGACCTATTGCATATGTATTGAAACGGAACATTCAGTATGTTGGATACATACTGCAGACGTATTGCATACATATTGATTATACAAATTCAATATGCTGTATATATACTGTGGACATATTGCATATGTATTGAAATAAAAGTTGCCTATGTTGGATATATACTGTAGACCTATTGCATACATATTGCACAGACATATTCAACATGTTGCAAGTATGCTGTGGACCTATTGCATATATATATGTCAACGAGAGGCATATTGAAGTTGCAGCAAGGGGGTGCCATTACACTTACAAATTGTCAAATACTATTTACAACTCGTTCCCCTGCCTAACGTAGGCTACGTCCACTACAAGGTTTTTTATTTTTGTTTTTCCTTCGCGCTTGAAGGCCTTCTCCAAGAAGAGGGACGCCTCCGAGTTGGGATTCCCCACGCGGTGGGTAGCGTCCATCCCTTCCGGGAGGCGCTTGTGCACCTCCTTCATGATGAAGGAGACCGCGCTGCGGACATAAGGGTAGGGCTTCTCTTTGCAGGTATTCTTCATATTGAGAATACCAGTTACCTGCAGCCCCACCAAACGAAATACATGTGTCAAATATTGGAAATATAGTACAGTCCTATTACAGACATATTGTACAGCTATTGAAAGGGTTGGTGCGCACCTTGATCCCAATGAGCCCCTCGGTGAGGGGGAAGTCGGGGCCGTCCATGATGTGGTTGGGGAGAATATCCCCATCCGCATTCGCCACCACCAACCCGGCGAACAGCCCGACGTTGGCCTTCAATCGGCCGGTGTTCGTCACGAGTTGACCGTTCTCGGGACGGACCGAACTCTTCATCGGGGCGTACTCCGTTTGTGCCCCCGCGTACACCACCACATCTTGCCCCTTGTCAGCTGCGGCCCCTGAGTTTCACAGTATCACGACCCCTCTGGCTCTGGAAACTGGAACGACCTGTTTGACACCTCCAATGGAGGAAGCGGTAACGGTACCTAAGCCGCTCCCTAATCCGCCTCAGCGTTATGCAAGAGCAGCGTCACCACGGGTGCTGACGGTTGACACCCCTGGTGCAGGGCCGAATATGAGTGCGACCCCTCAGCGTTACAGTATGTCAGCATGGTGACCCCTTCACCTGGCATAATGAGGCTGCCTGGAGCCCGCGATATGAGCCCTCCGCCGCCGCGTCAGCGAAGTCCGCCTCGAGCTCGGGACCGGACCCCTCCACCGCCGCGCCGCAGGGGCCCACTGCGAACGCGCGACTTGAGCCCTTCCGCTCCGCGACAGCGAAGTCCTCCTGCAACTTACAGGACTCCGCACACTTGGTCTGGAGCCACTGTAATGACTTCGCCGCATGGACAGCTGCCCATGTGCCAGGAGGCACGACGTACCTGCTGAGACACCCATAGTAGGGGGTCTGATTTCGATAAGAATAAGAGTAGCGAACTATTAGGGAAATTAGTGAGTGGATGTGACATTGCCTGAGCGAACAGTTGAGGAAAATAATATGTGAGCTCAGAGGAGAGAATAAAGAGAGGCAACAGAGTTGGTCTCTCAGACTTGGACAGCAAATGATATAACTCTTGCTGTCTGGGTTTATGTTAAATAGTACATCTGAATATATGATATGATTCCTCAAGATAATAGAGGATAATAGTTTACTCCTGGGAATTCCCCTGGGACAATTTGGTATCTTAGGCGTGTGAGCGTCTTTTTAGCTCGCTCTCGCTCGCTTTGCGTGCTTGCATGCGCACTTTGGACCTGTGGCGAACTGCTTTCGGCTTCCGTTGCGACGTTCTGATATGTTTTTGGTGTGCATTCCGGTTGTTCTGGCGGCTTGACGGGTTAGCGTCCTAGAGGCGGGACCGTTTTTGTCGTTGGTTATACCGGTTTCGCTCGTTTTTGGCATATTTTGGCTCACTTCCGTGTGCATCCTGATGAGTGAACTCTACGGCACATATTGGGGGGGAGGTATGATGGCTTACAGCAACTTTTGTGCGATTTTTATGAGTTATTTACAATTGTTTTAGTCTTCATCAACTCATAGTATGGCCTCAAACAGCTTATTTCTTCAAAATATGTGCTGATTCACTCCCTTTTTAGAGCTTAAAAAGAGTTGATGCACCTCCTCAACTTCGATAACTGGGCTTCTGGATGGTTGTGAAAAGTTATTTTACTTATTTTGGATATCTTTTACCAAACTTTACCAGTCCTCATCAATTCTTGGAGCTTTGAGACCTTTTTGAGCCTTTTTGGGAGCTGCATTCACTCCTTTTTGGTCCATCAACCCTGAGTTTTAGGAGTGGATCAAGCTTCTAGACTTCAATATGGAACTTTTGAACGATATTATTATTTTATTCTACTCAGTATGGATATTATTTACCGTTCTCAACAGTTCTTGAAGGTCTACAGCCCTTTGGTGCCTTTTTTGGCTGATGCATGCACCTTTTTCAGCCCCAAAATAGCCCTTTTTGACTGAAAATGGACTTTTCAGACTGCCAAATACTTATTCTGGACAGTACACACGGTTTATCTTTCAAATATGGACCTTACTGAAAAGTTTTTATCGGTGTATGGAGTTATGGGACCTTCTGGGAGCTATTTGGATACTTTTGGCTGCAGCATGCACTCTCCATCCACACCTAGCACTTGAAAACTGTGTCGCGGAGCCCTGGCGAATTTTCTAGAAATGGACAGAAGTGAAGTAAGGACTACGTTGACAACATAAAAAGTACTTCTTCAACTCTGTTTTCACTTCCAATAGTGTTACAAGCAACCTCAGCAGCTGGCAGCAAGTGTGCTTTCGGCTGCTGAACATACATCCACTTCCAGCCCCCTTAACACTGTGGGCTATTTTTAGTAACCTACCAGCATATGGCCATACCCTTTGGTATTGGTGACACGTACAGCCGACAGTGGTGGAAGCAGGGCTTTGACAAGTGGGTCTACCCTCCTGGACCTCTTCAGCAACCTGGTATTCCATTTGGCGGCTTCCCTCCTTCACCTTCAGTGTCCCCCACTACGTCGGACGACGAAGAGGACCCGTTCACACTTCCTGAAGGTTTCCAGTCCCTACTGTTACCTCAACCTCCACAACAGAACTAGCCTGCCTATTTCCAGATATGCAGCCGCCCTACGACCCATACGCCGTACCCCCGTCTCCATTCACCTTTCCACCCTCACTTGCTGCTGGCTCCTTTCCACCCTCCACCACCGGATCTGCAGCACTCATGGCCCCAGGACAGCCCAGTCCCCTGCCATATCAACCACCTCAGGTCCCCCCCGCAGACCCCCGCCTTACTCCACTCAGCCCTTACCCACAGCCACATCCCTCAGGAACCGTCCCGGTGTACCACACCCCAGCAGCAGTTCCTGGACCGGTCCCCGCTGTACCATGGACCTGGTCTGGGGGTTTCCCCTTCGGGGGGGTTCCCTCCCCTTACGCCCCTGCACTTCACTCCCCGGCTCAGACGCTGCCAGGGACTGCTAGGAGTGCTGAGGAGGCGGCACGCTGGCTGGCGTATCGTCGGCAGGAAGAGGCGGCAGTGCTGGCTGCGTCAGGCTTGCAGGTGGGAGCTCAGGCCACCTATGGTGCTGGAGGGGTGCTCGCAGAGCGCCCCGGCACGGGCTACCCAGCAGGGGCCTTTCATACCACTGGAGGGGTGCACGCAGAGCACCCCGATGAGGGCTTCCCTGCAGGGGCCCACGCGACGAACGCTGGAGGGGTACAGGAGGATGAGCCGGAGGAGGAGCCTGTCGCAGACAATCCCTGCCCTCACGATGAGTACCTGAGAGCAGGGGGGCACAGTGACGTAGACCCCGACAACCCATTTGGCCGTAGTAGTGCTGGCGAGGAGTCTGCGTATGAGTACGAGGCGGACCCCAACGACTACGACGAGTATCTGCGGGCGGGGGGCCACAGTGACGTGGTCCCCAACGATCCGTACGGGGAAGGGCAGCGCTAGGACGAGGTAGATGACGACGAGGAGGAGCAGGAGGAGCTGGTCGTCTCCATCACTGCGTCAGCCTCAGCGCAGCGCGTTGTCACTGTTGGCGTGGACGAGACGTCCGCAGCACCGCCACAACCGCCTGAAGTGTTCGTCTCGAACAACGCAGGGCGTCGGCGGTCTCGTCGTTCGTCGGGACCGGGGAGCTGAGACGAGCGCAACCTGCCTTTCCGCGAGGGGTCCGACTCCAATTCTGGCGGGGGCTCTTCGTCCGCCTCGCAGACGTCCTCGTCGAGGTCATCAAAATCCTCGAGGTCGTCTAAGTCGGGTAGGAGCGGGCAGAGTGACGGACTTAGTGACCGTGCCCGCAGGCATCGCGACGCCAAGGAGAGGAAGCGGAGGCTGCGGCGTCGAGAGCGTGACGAAGGGCGGACCCTTACCCCTGCAGCCCTAGCGGCCACCTTCAGGGAGTGCCTGAAGGAGTTCCACAGCCAAGGGGGGGGCACACGGTCCGCTCCTGCAGACCCCACAGCTGAGACCGCCAGTGCAGACCCCCAGGCCGGGGTTAATTCAGTCGCCGGAGGGGTGCCCGCGGAGCACTCCGGCGCGGATCCTCCAACGGGGGTCATTTCAGACGCTGGAGGGGTGCACGCAGAGCACCCCGGCGCAGACCCCCCAGCGGGGATCGCTTCGGTTGATCCGCAGCTGGCGGAGGGCGGGGGAGATTCACCCGCAGCGAGCTGGTGTTGCCCCCCTGACCGCGGTGGTGGCCCCCGATGTGGGGGTGCAAACTGGGCAGCCCGGCGGCAGAGGAGGAGCTGGAGTCAGCAACGGGGACGTGACCCTGCAGCAGACGGCGGGCAAGGGCAGCGCCACACGAGAGCGCGAGACCGTTGGCTCCCGCCAATTGGCCCGGCTACGAAGGCAGTCCCTGGAGACGGTGGTGGTTCTCGGGTCTGGTGAAGGAACCCCTGCTGACCACACCCCAGGCACTGACTCGACAGCTGACGTTCGACATGTGAACTTCCGTGAGGCAAACGGGACCCCTGATGGTCCTGGTGGAGTGACGCCTGGCGGGCCCTCAGCGGAGCTGCCTCCCCCTGCACATGACCCTGCTGTACCAGCACTTGGACGTGGCGATGGGGGATGTGCACCACCTGGACCTCCGACAGCTGCTCCCTTGCCACCCGCGGTGCCACCCCCAATGCCCAGTGGGCCACCGCCACCACCTCCTCCTCCTCCTCCTGGCAGCACGCTTGCGTTGCCAGCGCCAGAGCATGATGGTGGAGGTCGTGACGGGTCACCCGAGAGACCTCCCCCTCCCCCTCCTTCTGGTCGAGGTGGGCGTCGAGGGCGTGCCCTACTGGCCACACGAGATGGCCACACTCTGTGGGTACCGCAGCCTTGGGGGGACACTGGATTCCCCCTCGGAATGCCGACGGCCACGGTCAGATCGGCGGCAGATGGTGGCCTTGACCTCTTCTACAAGGCTATCCTCTTGCTGGGGGTATCACTGAGGGAGGACCTTGACATGGGGGGCACTGTGGCACAGCCACCAGTCATGCTGATGACCCCGGAGATGGAGACGCATGCGTGGGTGGTGGACCGGGGCGTGGTGGACGCGGCCCTTCTGGCATACCGCAGTAGGCCTGCGGGCTCAGGACACCCCCGCCCGGAATGGAAGCACGTCTCCGCCAGTACCCCTGAGTCCGAGATGCACCTCCTGGATCCCGACTGTCTTACAGCATGGGCCGAGGTGGAGCAGTCGGAGTGGTATCGGCAGCTGCAGTCACAGTCAACTCCTACGCCGATTCCGACTCCAACCCCGCCTCCATCTGATGGTCGAGCCCATTTCCTAGCTCTGACGGCAGCCCCCACCTCTGTGCATCATCCGACGACCCCCGCGCCTGCGACGGCTCCGACTGGCCTTGGTTCACGGCATCCTCGACCTCATCTTTCACCTAACGCAGCTACTTCATCGTCCACCGCGGGAGAGTCCAGCAGCCGTGACCTCATCGGCGAGCAGAAGGTGGAGGACGCGCTGCTGAAGCTCGTGAACAAGCTGCCGAAGTTCCCTTCAGAAGGGGATTTGTCCGAAGACGACAAGGTCAACCAGCTGGAGGCCTTCTCTCGAAAGGTCCAGAACTTACTGGACAACAAGCTGGTGATGAGGGCGTGCCGCCAAGCTAGCTGCACCGGTGAGGGATACAGTACATTACCTCCGTCCCTGACATCATGTGGATTGTGGCGGAGGAGTGCTTGCGAGGTGAGCAGCGGGAGTTTGTGGAGAAGGCCGCGGGAGGTGTCGGCACGTCAGCGGGGTGGATACAGCGGTACGCTGACGCTGACATATTCTTCGGGGGCCTGGCCCTCAGCCTGCTGGCCATCGAGAAGCTGCAGAAGCTGCGTGATGGATCCACCCGAAGACAGTCGAGCAAGGAGACGGCCAACGCTTACCACTCGCGACTGTCTGCGCGACAGCGCACCGTGAACTTCCTGGCCAAGGTAGTGCCTGGTTGTGTGCCCGTCTCCGACGAGGATTTCGGCCACCACTTCTGGCGAGGGTTGGTGCACCACAGCAAGGTGGGGCTGGAAATGAGGAGGGTGAACCTGGACCTCAATGATCCAGGGGAGTGGGAGGATCGGGCACGTGCTGAAGGGCACAGCCGAGGCGTTACCTCGGCTGTTCTCAAGGTGCTCGAGTTCGCCAGTGACATCGAGGCGAGCAAGGCATCCAAGGCGGCGGACGCAGCCAGCAGAAGAGCACCAGCACCTTCTGCACCTTTCTGGCAGCAACGTCGAGGACGTGCCCTAAATGCACTGACGGAGTCTGAGCTCGAGCTGGCCGCGGCATCCACACCTCCTCCTCCACCTGGACTGCCCCTTCCTGGTGCTCCACCTGGCCTCCCGGCTCCAGAGACACGGGAGTGCTACGCGTGTGGAAGGCGTGGACATCTGGTGCGGGATTGCAAGGACGCGGCCAAGCTGGCTGCGTGGAAGGCGAACGCTCCTATAAAGAGGTTGTCTCGAGACAGGCGGCAGGTGGCCGCTATGTTCTTCGCCATGGCACACGACGAGGACATCTCGTGGGCACCGGCGGAGCTGCGGAGAGAAGTGGAGGCCCTTGCAGCCGCAGACGTCAACGCTGTTCTAGAGTTGGCGGCTCTCACTGATTGTACAGATCTGGTGGAGGGCATCATTGAGGCGCAGCGGGCGTCCCCGGCAGCGTGCCGGCGAGTTGCCGGCCGACTCGGATCGGCAATAGGGTCTGAGGACCCTTTCGGCTGAGGGGCCAGAAAGTGACACTGGACGTCGCTCTCTTGCCGAAGCCCCTCAACCGGCTCCCGCAGCGGCGGGGGTAACCCCCATCATCGACGACCCCATGCCTGAGCACTACTCCGTACTAAAACCCTGGGCCTACGAGGGTATCTACAGGCCCTGCTTGGCCGCAGTGTCTAACCGTTTGAATGCTTGGCACTTCAGGCGGCCAGCGGGGGCGCTTTCCATGGAAATGTTGATGATGCGACTGCGCAAAAGCCTGAAGCGCAAGTCGACGACGGGGATCCGTACTGCACTGGAACGGATGCAACAAGGTCGTGGCGTGAGGTCGTCTGCCGCGCCAGCTCGGAGGTACAAGAGACGGTGCGAGCTGGACAACGTCAGGGATGAGGTGGACCTGATGTGCCTGCAGAAGCAAGCCCCGGCCCACCACACTCCGTTGGGCACGCTGCCACTGCCGACGCGGCAGCAGCGCATGGTCGAGCACGTGTCGGCACTGTTGCAGGGCCCTTCGAAGTCACGTGGGATGTGCAACGACTCCCGGCAGGTTCGGGCACTGGACCTGGCGGAGACACGGGCCCACGATCTATCCCTTGCGTGGGACGAGATGACTCCGGCGGAGCAGGCTGACGCCCTGGAGCAGGATGCCCCGATAGGGCACCGCGCGTGGGAGGCGGAGGGCCTTCTGCGCTGGCGCGGCCGACAGCGTGGGATGCCGGCGGAGGTATCGCTGGCCGTCATGGACTCGCCCCCCTACCCTTGGGCTACGGGGGATGTTGGTGGAAACTCCGTGGGAGTGCCCGCGGCTTCTGTTTCGGCCACGGGGACCATCCCTGGCACAGGTGGCTAGGCACCACCCGTCTGGCGTGCCAGGTGGGGCAGCGGCGCGACACGCAGCCCGAGGCAGCACGATGAGCGCTGCTGCCTCATGGCGGTGCGCACGGCGCGCTCGCGGTGGCTGCCATCTGCCACCCGCGGCGCACTCTCTCCCCCCCCCAAAAGAAAAGCGGTCCACGCCTGGACGCTTCCTCTCGGATGGCCCTAGCTAGGGGAGGGCGCAGGTGAGCACCACGGTGTACTCACCCCGGTGGCGACACGCGGGCAAGGCTGGGCCTCCTTGCCTGCGCGTGGCGATGCACCCCATCGGTGGGTGCCCTCGCCCGGAGCTTGGGGCTCGCCGGCCCCAGCAGCAACCCACGTGTGGGTGCTGCGCTCCGCGCCCATCGGCGGGGCGTGCGTGCGCGGTGCACTGCTCCCAAGCGCGCGCCTCATACACTGCAGGGAGGCTCGCTGCGCCCAGATGCCATGCACACGCGGCGCGCTACCCCTAGGCACCACCCGTCTGGTGTGCCAGGTGGGGCAGCGGCGCGACACGCAGCCCGAGGCAGCACGATGAGCGCTGCTGCCTCATGGCGGTGCGCACGGCGCGCTCGCGGTGGCTGCCCTCCGCCACCCGCGGCGCACTCTCCCCCAAAGAAAAGCGGTCCACGCACGGACGCTTCCTCTCGGGTGGCCCTAGGGGAGGGCGCGGTGGGCCACGGTGTACTCACCCCGGTGGCGACACGCGGGCAGCTGGGCCGCGCGCGCACGCATTGGCGATGCATCCCATCGGTGGGCGCCCTCGCCCGGAGCTTGGGGCTCGCCGGCCCCAGCAGCAACCCACGTGTGGGTGCTGCGCTCCGCGCCCATCGACGGGGCGTGCGTGCGCGGTGCACTGCTCCCAAGCGCGCGCCTCATCCACTGCAGGGAGGCTCGCTGCGCCCGGATGCCATGCACACGCGGCGCGCTACCCCTAGGCACCACCCGTCTGGTGTGCCAGGTGGGGCAGCGGCGCGACACGCAGCCCGAGGCAGCACGATGAGCGCTGCTGCCTCATGGCGGTGCGCACGGCGCGCTCGCGGTGGCTGCCATCTGCCACCCGCGGCGCACTCTCTCCCCCCCCCAAAAGAAAAGCGGTCCACGCCTGGACGCTTCCTCTCGGATGGCCCTAGCTAGGGGAGGGCGCAGGTGAGCACCACGGTGTACTCACCCCGGTGGCGACACGCGGGCAAGGCTGGGCCTCCTTGCCTGCGCGTGGCGATGCACCCCATCGGTGGGTGCCCTCGCCCGGAGCTTGGGGCTCGCCGGCCCCAGCAGCAACCCACGTGTGGGTGCTGCGCTCCGCGCCCATCGGCGGGGCGTGCGTGCGCGGTGCACTGCTCCCAAGCGCGCGCCTCATACACTGCAGGGAGGCTCGCTGCGCCCAGATGCCATGCACACGCGGCGCGCTACCCCTAGGCACCACCCGTCTGGTGTGCCAGGTGGGGCAGCGGCGCGACACGCAGCCCGAGGCAGCACGATGAGCGCTGCTGCCTCATGGCGGTGCGCACGGCGCGCTCGCGGTGGCTGCCATCCGCCACCCGCGGCGCACTCTCTCCCCCCCCAAAAAGAAAAGCGGTCCACGCCTGGACGCTTCCTCTCGGGTGGCCCTAGGGGAGGGCGCAGGTGAGCACCACGGTGTACTCACCCCGGTGGCGACACGCGGGCAAGGCTGGGCCGCGCGCCTTGCCTGCGCGTGGCGATGCACCCCATCGGTGGGTGCCCTCGCCCGGAGCTTGGGGCTCGCCGGTTCTGATACCATTTTGTGGGAGTCTACACCACACATACTCTGTTCTACTGGTTTCTAACTACTACTATTCCTAACAAGCTAGGACACTAGAGCAGAAGCTGGGGCTCAGTCTTCTTAACTCTAGTATGCTTGCAAGCAAGGCAGGGACACTGCAACAAGCAAGTACACATTATACAATTATATGCAAGAGGCTGTGCACATTTATTTCTTATTTTGTTTTACTCAAATTCAACTCACAGTCTCACAAACTCAGCTTGCTCTTATCGGAGCTCCATCCGGAGCTCCTACTACTACTACTACTACTACTACTACTACTACTACTACTACTACTACTACTACTACTACTACTACTGCTACTACTACTACTGCTACTGCTATAGCATAGTGTCTCAAGCAAGGTCTGTCATCATTTCAGTTCAGGCACTGTACTTCTACTGAGTACTCCACACTTTTTACTTAGCCATTTCCCCCTATTTTATTATCGCTTGCAGTCGTGCTTGTCCTCCTAGCACATCACCAAACCGGTTTGGTGATTCACTAAAGGGTGCAAATCTTCACCAAAGTGATCCCGGTCGATGCAGCAAATACTCAACTCGCGGATCGTTGGAAAGGTCTCGATGAGGCGCATCTTTTTGTCCAAAAATTAAGTGTTCGCATCGACCGGGATCACTTTGGTGAGCCAAAAACTCTTAATTCCACTTTCGTAAGGAGTTTCCCTGAGGGCTGCTAGGGTCGAAGGGGGTCGTAGATAACCAATTTACTGTCTTAACAGTGCTTCGAATCGTAAGATTCGCATTTTAGAGTTATCAACCTGGCGGTGAAAGCAGAATTTGCCTTGGGTACAAATCATATAATGGACAAAATATCATATACAATCAACATTTTATGATTCCGGGAAGATAGCGTCCAGGTCATGTTAGCATGTGGTCTCTATAATCAATAACCAATAGTTTTGTGGGAATCGTTTTTTTTTCAAGCCAAAAGTCTGGCCGCGATGTAGTGAGTATACCAAGAGTTCATATGCAATTGAATATTTGTTGGTGAAATTTAAAGTTTACATTGTCCATTCGCATATCTGTGCCCGGAGGCACAGCGTGAGCCGATATGTCTATGCGTCCGTATGTGTGTCATCGGGGGTAATCTGGGATTGGCACGATGACAGTGAGATTGGGCTTGAAACCACGATGAGAATGAATACCAGATGTCCGGGGTATGACAGTATGACACTATGACACTATGACAGTATGACAGTATGACACTATAGTAGTATGACAGTACTGTGGGGGGTGTCATCGTGGAACTCAGTCAGACCCTCGAAGAATGGTCAGATTCGCATCGGGGTTGAAAAGACAATGAAATCGAATATCAGATATTAAGGTTATGACAGTATGACAGTATGACGCTATGACAGTATGACAGTATGACAGTACAGTAGTATGACAGTACTGTGGGGCAGTCATCGTGTCAGTCTGTTGGCATAACATCTGAATCGAGAATGACGAATCGGAATTAGAAATGAGATCGGATCGAGAACTGAACGTTGAGCCGAAGTGTGACATCGGCTCTCGAGTGGTTGACCCTGCAACCTGAGTGACGAGTGAATAAGTAGAGCACTTGAGAAGTGTTTAGCCTTCAGAACTCGGAACCGAATTATCGTTTGTACCTCAATCTGGCCCTGATCCAGTATATTATAAAAATCCGAATTGTGTACCTTTGCACGTTCAATCAAAAACATATCTCCGAGCATCTGTCGTCGTGCCCCTGGCACATTTGGTATCAGCGTGCTGCGATTTCGCCTCTGCGCAACTCGCCCACGGGCCTTTTGTAACTTCCGTTGTACTACAGGGGGAGAGCTGCACTTCCGGCTATCTGGGCGCAATTTTAGCCTCCGTAAGTACATTTTTTTTGGTATACAACGGCCGTATCCTTTGGAAAACATCTCCAAAACTTCATATTTTCGCCCCTTAACACTGGGGACCCAACCAGGCTCAAAAAAGTCAGCATTCGTTTTCCGATCTTAACTTCCAAGTCTGCCCCAGGCTACAAACAACCGTCAGGGAGCACCCTAAAGGGTTTCCCCGGTTTATAGTAGCCAGGAAAACCTCATAGCCCACTTTCTAGAGCCTTAAAAAGGCGAAAAACAGCCAAAAACAGCCCAAAATAGCCGTTTTAGCCCCTTTTCAGCCTACCCCGAAACCTTCCACAGTAGCCCCCACCACCAAAAACTCCTTCCCCAGACCCCATAGAACACCCTAGAACCCCCCAATACCGCCCTCACGGCCACCAGCAGCTGGGAAAACCCCTCAAAGTAGCGCTTTTAGTGGCTTCTGGACAGTTTCTGGACAGTTTCTGGACACCTCTGGTTTACCCTCTGGCTGGAATATTTTGGGAGTGTACGAAGTCCGGCTACCTTCTGGGACCTTGCTGAGCTTTCTGGGACCTTGCTGAGCTTTCTGGTTGCAGTTCCTTGACCCCTGCCTGCATACATAGGCACTTGAAATCTGTGTCGCGGAGCCCTGGCGAATTTTTGAGTTCGCCGGTGTATGGCAGTACCCCCTTCGCCAGAAGAATACAGAAGAGCGTGGTGGAAGCAAGGACCCATCAAGTGGGTATTCCCTCCAGACCCCACCTACCCACCAGCAGGCGCCTTCTGGCAGAGCGGTCCTTGGAGCGGTCCTCCTTCCCCCTCATCCTCTGACGACGAGGAGGAGAACTGAGCGCCTGGACACATACACCTGGCTATCCCACCAGCGCGCCACTACCGTGAGTGGTACTACCAGGGGTTCACGGTTTTCGTCTTCAACTACCCGGACCCTTACCACCCAGCAATACCGGTGCTTCCTGGTGAAACCTTGGCCGACGCTCCACCGTCTCCAGAAGTCAGCCCTACACCTTCACCTCCTCCTTCCCCCCCTCACGAAAGCGACACTGAATAAATAAAGGCGAGCACTTCCTACCTTCTGCTCACCTGTGGCTTTTGCCACACCCAGCGTGCGATCTGATCAGCTCAGCAGCCAGTATGTCGCAACATATATCAGAGTCCTTTCCCAGCATGGGGGTCAGTGCAGAGCCGTCACGCCCCCCATTGTTCTCGCCCCTCACCTTCCCATCACCCGCCGCTTACGCTTCCGCTCACCCCATTCCACATCCAGGCACCACCATGCCCTACACAGCGGTGCCCCGCCCATACACCATGCCGGATGGCACCCCCGCACAGGCTGTATGGAACGGCGTCAATTGGGTATTGCCCCAATCAGCGCCCCTCGCTGGGGGAGTATCACCAGTGCCGTTCACACTGGGAACCCATCACCCCGTGGGCGCATATCCCACACCGTTCCAACAACAGCTACAGCAGCAGCAGCAGTGGCTCGCGTACCAGCAGCAGCAACAGCAGTGGCTTCAGCAGCAGCCACTGGAACCGATGCAGCAGCAGTTACAGCAGCAGCAGTTACAACAGCAGCAGTTACAGCAGCAACATCAGCAGCAGCAGCAGCAGCCACAGCAGCCCCATCAGCTGGCGCCAGCCACCTCCACGCTTCATGACTCAGGCGCGGATCCCTCATCGCTGCAGCACTTCATCAGCATCGGCGCCGCGGCCCTGCCGGACCCTCTGCAGGTACCCCTTGACAGCGGGGTTCAGCAGAACGTCTTGGGCGGCACCCAGCTCTTGGTGCGTCACCTTCCCGCGGTGGCGACAACCTCAGAGACTCGCCGGCGTCGGCGTTCCCGAAGGGCATCTTCGGGCCCTGCGACACATGGCAAGCATCTCCCAGGTCCAAGCCACGCACCTGATCACTCTGACCCCGACTCTGGCACGGACATCAGCCGCACCAGCACGGGGACCAGAGGCAGCCGAAGCACGCAGGCACGAGCTGAGCGCAGGCGGAGGGCCGCCCACAGGTCCGGCTCTGACTCGGACGCGAGCAGCCGAAGTGAACACATTCGCAGAGAAGTCCTAGCGGCAGTACAGGCCCTGGACATCTCCGCGGTGCTCTCGAGAGGACTCGCGCTGCCTGGTGCGACGACGTCGGCAGGAGTCTCCCCACCAGGCGACCCTCAGGGCAGCGCACAGGGCCTGACGGCGGAACATCTACACGAGGCAGACGCTGCTGCCAGCGTAACCCCTCCTGTGCCTCAGACCGCCGCTGAGACCGCTCCCGCCGAACCTCCCACTCAGGGCCGGCCAAATCCCCATAACATGATGGTGGCCCGCCGGCGACAGTCGATGGAGACGGTGGTGCACGGCGGTGGCAATCCCGACTCAGAGCCCAGAGACTCCAGTTCAAGCGACTCGCCACCAGGCCCCCCTAGCTAGTGATCCACCTCAGGATCCCCCTGACGATCCCGCACCAGAGCCCTCCTACCCTCAGTACCCAGAGGTCAGAGCCCTCTTCGTCACCCACGATGGTGGGTCATTGTGGGTGCACCAGTCAGCTGGGGTGCGAGGCGCGGCAACCGTCTCCCTACCATGGGACGAACGCCGCCGGGCTGGGGTGCAGGGCGACGCCATCTTGCTCAGGATCATGCACCTGCTGGGAGCGCCGCTGACTGCATATGCGCGCATGGGGGGCCAGCTACACCATGCACCCCTACCCCTTACCAACCCTCGCGTGGAGACCTGGGTCCTCATGGTCGACCGCGAGGTCATGGATATGGCAATGGGGGACCCAGCCGCGGCCAATGTGCGGTCTACCAGCATGGGGCAGCCAGTTTGGGAGTGGATCCCTGCTACTGCGCGGGAGTCGGAGATGCAGAACTTCGATCAGGACGGGCTCGCCGCGTGGTCGGAGGTCAGCAACTCCGATTGGTACCGGAGCATGAGCGTGGTGGCCGCACAACCATCCACACCCCTGCCCTTCCATACACCTCTTCCACTCCCCGCACCACCATCAGCCCTTACATTACCGCCCACTCCGACCGCAGTCCCCACAAATCCCGCGCCTGCGCCTCCGCCCGCGCATGCCCCGGGACCGCCACCCCCTGCCCGTTTTCCCCATTCCGCCGCCGCAAACTCCGTCCACCCTGCCGCTGCCGTGAACCCCGTTCACTCTGCCGCCGCTGCAAACCCCGTGCTCTCTCCCAGCGCCACCCCCTTTGTTCCAGGCATCGTCCGTCTGCCGCAGGGCACTAACCTGCGAGCATCTCCAGACGAGGTCCGCCTGGAGCACAAGTGGCCACAAGACCAAAGAGATGGTGCTAAAGTTGGTCAAGAGCGTCACCAGGTTCCCCCGCTCCGCGTCCGACACAAAATCGGCCGACAAGGAGGGCCTCCTGACGCAGCTGGAGCACTACTCCCACATGGTGCGGAAGGTATTCCAGGAGGCCATCGTGATCGAAGCACTGACCACTCCCAGTTGTACGCCATCAGTATCAGAGTACCAGGCGAGTGTGTCAAGCCTTCTGTGGAGCTTCAAGGAGTACACTCTTCAAGACCAGCAGAGGAAGTTCTTGGAGCGCGCGGCGGGGACCTTTGGGTCCGAGCAAGCTTGGCACCAACGCTACGGGGACCTGGATGTGTTCTTCAGCGATCTGGCGGTGTGCTCTCTGACGCAGGCCTACCTGGAGAACGCACACGGCGAGGCCATTGCCCTGAAGCAGGCGGTGAGCGAGACCGCGGCGGAGTATTTCTCGCGGCTGGAGACCCGCATGGCCTCCGTCAACTTCTTGGCCGGCAGAGTCCCAAATTGCGTGGAGATGACCAACTTGTCGATGCTCTCCACGTACCGCCGGGGGCTGAAATATGCACCCAAGGTGATGCGGCGCCTGAGAGCCATCCACTTGGATGTCTCCAAACCAGAAGAGTGGGAGAGGAAGGCCGTCGCTGACGACATCCCCGGCACCCACAACGCCTTGTTGAAGATTCGGGAAGTTGCTGAGGAGGTGGAGAGCGACATTGACACGGAGGCAGCTCAGAGACGCTCCCAAGACCGTCCTCCCCGTGCCGTTTCCTTCGCTAACCCACCACCTCGCACCCCCTTCTACAGGCGTACCCCCTCTTCGAACCGCCCAGCTCTTGCCATGCTGGAGAACGGGCCTGCCACCACCGTCGCCGCAGCAGTGACTCCTTTGCCACCACCACCTGGCCTCTCCCGCCCTGATGCTCCGAAAGTCCGCCGGTGCTTCGCCTGTGGCTCTGCGGAGCACATCGTCCGTAACTGTACGGACGAGGCTAAGCTCAAGGAGTGGAGGGCCAATGCACCCGCTCGACTGGCGAACTCCCCTGGGTATGTAGCCGCCGTCGTTTGGGCCATCGAGCAGCAGGAGGACATCTCCTCGGTGGATGGCGTCCCAGAAGAGTTCTCCGAGGAGGTCCTGGCTCTCGCTACCTGTGAGGACGAGCAGAGCTATCAGACCCTGGCGGCCCTTGCGGGCATCGAGCTTGTGGAGGGTGACGGCCTTCCCCTGGTGGAGAGCGATGAATGACTGGCCGGCGGCCAGCCCCAGACCCTGCCCTTCGGGGAAGTGAGGTCTTGCCCTGATGATCAGACCCTCTCCGCCCTGGAGAAGCGGTCAGAACCAGTGGAACCCCGTCGCGCCCGAGGACGCAGAGACCCTTGGGGCCAACGTCCCCACCCCAAGAGTGTGGCCTTCACCTCTGGGACCCGCTTGCGACGCACCTACCGCTCAGCTGGGGCCCCATCGCCGCCGAGGGATGACTTGTCCAGCCACCCTCTCGCAGGAAGCACCCCCTTCGATGAGCCGTCGCTACCTCTTGATGACGGTCCCGCTTATACACAAACGAGGATCGAGGGTCGGAGGGGACGGCGACTTCCCCGGCACAGACCCCCCATTATGGGCAACAACCGCGGAGAGCCCCGCGACCTTCGCCCCCGACCGCGTGTTGTCCTACCGCTGCCCATCTATCAGTCCAACCTCGCAGACCCACGGAAAAGGCTAACTGCGTGGCACTGGAAGAGAGATCTGTACTCCCTCCCCCTCGAAGTCGCCATGCAGAAGGTCCGCAGAGCTCTGCGCAAGTCCCCAGAGGCTGCCAAGGACCTGGTAGATAAAATGTCGGAGCGCGTCCGCAGCCGCGTACACTCTGGGAGTCGATCGCCAAAGGAACGCGTGAACCGCGCCAACCAGCTGGCAGAGAGGATACGCATTGCCCGCGAACCTCAAGATCGCAAGGAAGGCCATCAGCGCATAGCATTGTGGCACCTCCTTTCACACGACGGTCGCCAGCAAGTCCCCGAATCCTCTAACACCAGCTCCCACGACCTCTACGTGGCTTGGAGAGAGCTGTCGCCTGCCGAGCAGCAAAAGGCAATCGCCACTTCGAGTCCAGACTCTTCCCCAGGTAGCAGGCTGTGGGGAAAGGAGGGCGCACGAAGAGCAGCAGCGAGGTCTTCGACATCCCTCTGCACCCTGGACACTGAAGTGGGCACGATACCTGGGACAGCGGGAGATGTGGGTTTACCTGGTGCCTGGTGCAGTCTGCACGCAGTACACCAGTACAAGATGAGGAAGCTGGGTCCCAGCCCCCTGGGAGCATCCCCTCCATCATCCTCACTGGCCGAGCCCACAGCAGAGACCACATCTTCGCACCATGATAACGCGCCGGCCACTCCGGGAGGAAACCCCGAAGGTTCACCCTACTGCTCAGAGGCGGAGGAGACCTCCGCACCCAGTTCGCTTTGCTTCACCCAGCAGATGACCACCGTCAAAACGCATGAAGCGGATGAAGCGCCACCCTGTCTCGACAGCCACCCCATCGCTGAAGACCCTGAGGTGATGGAAGAGGAGTCCTCGGTCAACTCGCTCTGCTTCACCCAGCAGATGGCAGCAGCTGGGACCCCTCAGACGAGAACTGACCACCAGAGCTCCCACCAACTCGCCCACAACTCCCCTGCTGGCAGCCCTCAGCATGACGAGGACCCTCTCACCCATGGCAGTCTCACCGATAGTGTCGCTACCCACGTGAGCCCCACAGTAAGCGGCACTACCCATGTTAGCCCTACCACCAGTGGCACTACACATGTGAGCCCTACTACCTGTGACACCACCCATGTGAGCCCTACCACCAGCGACACCACTCATGTCAGCCCCACCTCGAGCGAATGCACCTCAGCGGGCACCCTGCTGACGGCGAGTGCAGACAACCTCGTCAGCCATCCGCCTGAAGATGTTGATTTGCTGGATGAGGAGTTCTACGCCGCGTGTAGGCAAACGCTGGAAGAATGCCGCGAGGCCTCGGACAACCTCCTCCCCAACCTCAAGTGCAAAAGCATACGCACAGATGGGGGAGTTCAGTGGAAGACCGACATCGAGGGTACCCTCGCAGCGGCACATGACGAAGAAGGACCGCTACTACTGGTATTCTACGCAACCCTCAGAGGGCACACGGTCAAGGTGTTGATTGACTCGGGGGCCTCTGACAACTTCATCTCGGAGCAGAGCGCTAAGCGATGTGGCCTCACAACACGAGCCGGTTCCGAGATGCGAGTCACCCTGGCGGATGGATCTGTGAAGATCACTGGCGCCACCGCATACGCCAAGTTTAACACGCACACCACCACGGGCACCTATACGGAGAACGCCCTTGCCCTCCGGATCCTGCCACTGGGCATACAGGTGGATGTTATCCTCGGCGGAAGGTGGCTACGCAGTCACTCTCCTGTCACTCTGGGCTATGAAGGGAATGGCTCCGTCTCCTTCCTCAGGAAGTCCCGCAGTGGCAAGATTGGGGACCGCGTCACCATTACAGGCTGTTCTCCTGGGAAAGCATCTGGGGACAGGTCTCCGAAGGGCACGGCCTGCGCGGGATTGGTGGATGAGGTGTTCCTGACCCCTGCCCAGCTGAAGAAGTACCTGGTGTATGCGGAGACGCAGAAGCTACGCGGCAATGACGACCCGGAGATACAGCCCGCCTGGCTCATGGTGGCCGAGAAGTCCCCCGACGATACCGCTTCTGCCTTTTCAGCCACGGCTATCGACTCTGAGAACGCCGAACCCGCTGCGGATACTGAAGATGCAGAAGTGAGCCCTGAGTGGACCCTCAAGTTTCAGGACTTCTGGGGTGAGGAGTACAAGAAGGAGATGACGACTGCTCTACCGAACATCGATGGACTCAGACATGACCCCCAAGATGAAGCCAACATCAACCTGGACCCTGAGCTGAGCAAGAAGGGACCTCCCTGCCAGCGCATCTACAAGAAGTCCGCAGAGGAACTCCGCCAACTTCGAGAACGCGTGGAGACTCTGATGTCCAAGGGCTACATCCGACCCTCTTCCAGTCCATATGCAGCTCCCTGTTTGATGGTCCCTAAACCCGGGAACCCCAAGGAGCTGCGACTGGTGATCGATTACCGGCTCCTCAACCGCCAGACAGTTAAGGACAAGTACCCCCTCCCAGACATCCAGATGATGTTCGACGAGATGCAGGGTGCGAAGTTCTTCTCTTCGTTCGACGCGGTGGATGGCTTCTGGCAAGTACCGATGGCACCAGGAGATGTTGAGAAGACCGCCTTCACCACTCAGATGGGGTCATATGAGTGGTTGGTCATGCCGCAGGGGCTGCAGAATTCACCATCTCAGTACCAGCGACGGATGCAGCGGGCCTTGGGCCATCTCCCATTTGTCCGGATCTTCATCGATGATGTGGTCGTCTTCAGCAACACCGCTGCAGAGCATTACGAGCACGTCAAACAACTGCTCCTGACATGCAGGGAGAAGGGCGTCTTCCTCAAGAGGTCCAAGTGCCAACTGTTGAAGAAATCCTTACGGTTCCTTGGCCACTGCATCTCCGCAGATGGCTGCAGACCCCAACACGACAAGGTGGCTGCGGTGAGGGACTGGCCCGAGCTGGAGACGGTTACCCACGTCAGGCAGTTCTTGGGCCTAGCGGGGTATTACCGCAGGTTCATCCACTGCTTCTCCGAGATCGCTCAGCCCCTCACCCGGTTGACCAAGTCGGACGTACCCTGGGAGTGGGGTCCCATGCAGCAGTGGGCCTTCGAGGAGCTGAAGAAGGCCCTCACATCAGCGCCAGTGCTCGCCTTGCCCAACATTAAGGGTGCCGCAGACGGCACAGCGCCCTTCGTGGTGCAGACGGATGCTAGCGGCATCGCTCTTGGGGGAGTACTTATGCAAGACAATGGAGATGGTCTTGGGCTGCGCGTGATAGCATACGAGAGCCGCCAGTTCTCAGCCGCCGAACAGAATTACCACACCGGCGAGCGTGAGCTAGGTGCCCTGCATCATTGTACCACCGTCACCTGGCGGCATTACCTCATCTTCACCAACTTCCGCATCCAGGGTGATCACCGCCCCCTTGAATGGCTGATGGAACCTGGCAGAGAGCTTAGCCGCAGACAGGCGCGCTGGTACATGGATCTGGTAGAGGTGGGAGTCCCGAGAATGGAGTATATCAAGGGAGCGCTGCTGCTGGTACCAGACGCCCTGTCCAGAAGACCCGACTTCAAAGACAAGGACGTTCGCGAGGGGTTGAAGGAGGCAGGAGTGATCGACCCCACCTCAGACCTGCCGAAAGACCCTCTGGCAACGCTGGAGTCTGAATGCTTCTCCAGCTCACCACCCGCGGCTCATCCCCACTGGGCCCAGACGGTTGACTGTTGGCTCTCAGCAGTGGAAACCCTCTCCGTGGCGGAACAGGCCATGGACATGGGGGAGACCATCGCCCTCGTTAATCCGAAGCTCTATAAGAAAATGAAGGAAAATCACCTCGACTTCGACATGCCTGACTGGCCTGAAGCTGGTAGCGCGAAGCCGACAGAAGCTCCACACCAAACCCCTGACAGAGCTCCACCTCAGATAAGGATAACGAGGAGCATGTCACGTGCTGGAAGAGCCTCTACGACCCCAGCGCCTCCACAGTTGGCGTCACCGAAGACGCAAACGCCATCACGAGCTGACGCATCGGAGGCGCCCACTGAGAAGGTGCAGAGTTCACCACCCCCGCAGCAGGCGCCCCAGCAGTCATCTCCATCCCCGGCCCTTCACCCGCAGAAACGGCAGACTCCCCCCGAAGACTCACAGAATTGGCGTGTCCGAGCAGAGTACTCCTCGAAGTACGCCGAGAAGTTTGGACCCTTCGATGTGGACGCCTGTTGTGACTTTGGTGGCCGCAACAGACAGGCGGATAGGTTCTGGACAGACTGCCTTTCAGAGAAATGGAGGGGCCTTCGGGTTTGGTGTAACCCCCCATATAACTCCAAGCACATTACAGTGGAGGCGATTTTGAACAAGTATATCGCAGAATGGAAGGCAGACCCAGAAAACACCTCAGCAGTCTTCGTCCTACCAGATCACCAGTCCAAGCTCCCCGCGTGGCGCAAACTTTTCAGAAAGGCCAATATGCAGATCGTGGAGGTCATCCCTACTCACGATGATAAGGGCGAGCCC
The DNA here is from genome assembly GCA_001247695.2 of Cymbomonas tetramitiformis. Classification (NCBI taxonomy): domain Eukaryota; kingdom Viridiplantae; phylum Chlorophyta; class Pyramimonadophyceae; order Pyramimonadales; family Pyramimonadaceae; genus Cymbomonas; species Cymbomonas tetramitiformis. Next base: position 39,352 of record LGRX02029524.1, read on the forward strand.
AATCAGTTCTTCGAGAACCCAGATGGGAAAGCCTTCGACCTTCGTTGGCCTGTTCTGATAGTACACGCCCCTTCTGCCAAACCACAGCCGTCACGCGTGAGGCACCCGCGAACGGCCCCCGCTGTGATAAGGACAGGTGAGGCAGCAGCTTTCAGGGACGCAACCTCCCAGCAGTCAGACTCAAAGTTCCTGCGTGCGTTGAAAGCGGAGTACACCCGAGAGGGGACACTCCGTTCACTGCGAGAGAAAGTGAAGGCGGCACCACACCAATGCCTACAGGACTTCAGGCTGGTGGGTGAAGTGGTTTGGAGGACCGCAGCAGGGAGATATCAGCTGGTGCTGGGGGAGGACTCTCCACTTCGAGAAGTAGTGATTCGCCATGCTCATGAGTCATTGTCCTCAGGCCATACTGGGCGCGACAAGACTCTGGAGAGGGTGCTGCGACGCTTCTATTGGCGTGGTGCCGCGGAAGATGTGGGCACCTGGGTTACATCCTGCGCAGTGTGCCAATCAGTGAGACCGCGGGGAACTTACCCGGATGGGTTGCTAAACCCTCACAGCATCCCGAACAGGCCATGGCAGGATGTCGCGGTGGACTTCGTCACCGGCCTGCCGGTATCGGAGAGGGGCAATGATGCTTTCGTGGCCTTCACCTGCAAGCTGACGAAGATGGTCCACGTTGTACCGATGAACTTTGGCGACAGCTCCGCAGCTGTGGTGGCCAGAATCTACTTTGACTCGGTGTGGCGCTTACATGGCGCGCCTATGAAGATTGTCTCTGATCGTGACCCGCGGTTTCAAGATGCTTTCTGGCAGGAACTCATGAGACTGATGGGTGTAAAAGTGGCTCGTACCACGCCGTACAACCCTCGGTCTGACGGCCAAGCAGAACACAGCAACAGAGTTATTGAGGACATGCTCAGGTCCTTTGTTGACGCCAATGTGGAGGACTGGGATCTGTTCACCACTAACGTGGAGTTCGCGATCAATGACTCCAGGAGTGAATCTACTGGCTTCACGCCGTTTGAACTGGTGTTCGGGTTCTCGCCGCTGTCGCAGTTGGATCTTTTCCTGGAGGCCGCGTAGTCCACCGCCGGACGACGAACTGGGGGAGTAGGCACCGCACACGAAGTGGCTGTGAAATTTTCGTCGCAGCTGCGGGACGCCAGGCAGCGGTTGGAGCTGGCTCAACAGCGACAGCGCGAACAGTTTGATCGCAGAGACGGGCAGCGGGAGTATGCTGTTGGAGATCTGGTCTGGATAGAGGCGAAGCACCTTACGGAGAAGGTGATGGATCGCTCCATCTGTAGGAAACTGACCAAGCGCTGGCATGGACCAGTTCCTGTGACCGAACGCTTCTTCAGCGATATACAGATGACCATGCCCGAGGCCGACAGAGGAGCTCCAGTAGCCTACCGCCTACGCCTCCCTCCTCACTGGCGGATTCACGACGTGTTCGCTCAACATCGCCTCAAACCGTACACCAGCGGTCAAGATGCTTTTGCCGCACGCGATCACCTAGCAGTACCTGAAGAGGTGGTAGTGGACGGTCAGAAGGAAGCACACGTTGAGCGTATCCTTGCGCGTCGAGTGCGGTCTGTTCGAGGAAAGGAGGTGGAAGAGTGGAAGGTTCGCTGGACTGGCTACTCCAAAGCTCACGACCAATGGAGGACGCGTGACAAACTTGAACGCGGAAGTCCACTTCAACAACTTCGTGAATTCGAGCAAGCGAGGCTGCACATGGAAGCGCAAGTCCGCGACGAAGCCACTCGGCGACGCGCGCAGCGTGGCCGCCACTCCGCTCAAGCCGGAATGACACTGGCCCACCTCATCACCAATCCCTGCGATGAACTGGACCAGCTCGAACAGATGGAAGATGATATCCCCCTGCCGTGGGAACGCCAGGAGCGCGTGGAAGATGGGTCGTTGGCACTGGTGACAGAGCTGCTGGCAATACAGGCAAAGACAACCCGCACGCCCAGGATTCTCGTACTTTTCAGCGGTACTGGCTCAGTAGAGAGGGAATTCCTAAATTGCTTCCCCTCCGCCTCAGTGGTGACCCTCGACTCCGGGCATATCTGGCAACCCACTCATGTGTGTGACATCCTGCAATGGGACTACAAGCAATACCCGCCTGGATTCTTCGATGTTATTTGGGCAAGTCCCCCCTGCAGGCAGTACAGTCAAGCGCGCACCACTGGTGGACCCCCTGACCTTCCCCAGGCTGACAAAATCGTACGACGAGCATTGCAGATCATTGACTACCTAGAGCCAAAACATTGGTTCATGGAAAACCCCAGAGGTCGCTTCCCTAACGCGCTACGGCTTCGCCCTATGATGCGCCAGCTTCCCCCACCGCTGGTGTGTACCTACTGCATGTATGGTACGCAGTACATGAAACCCACCTGCATATGGACGAACTCAGCACCACCCTCGCCCCTGCTACGCTGTACTACTTCGACACCGTGTGCGTGCAGATGGGCAACCGGTGCTCACCCAGAGACTGCTCAACTTGGACCTCACCCGCAGCAGACTGGAGCAGGTCAATCTGCGAGTGTATACCCCGTACCAGCACTACTGCTACGACAACTTTTCCGACATTTACGCCTCCGCGACACTGAAGACCCGCTTTAGATTCCAAGTGGCACCCTTCTTCTTGAAAGTGGTGCCCTGGTAGCGGCAGGCGAACTATGCTCGAAGAGGAACCAGAGAACCTAAGAACTGGAAACAGCAAGGAACCAGAGAACCTAAGAACTGGAACTTAGATGGGTACCTTAGCGGAGTGATCCCAGGAGGTAGACCACTCCTAAGGGGGGGAGAGTTGTGCCCGGAGGCACAGCGTGAGCCGATATGTCTATGCGTCCGTATGTGTGTCATCGGGGGTAATCTGGGATTGGCACGATGACAGTGAAATTGGGCTTGAAACCACGATGAGAATGAATACCAGATGTCCGGGGTATGACGGTATGACACTATGACACTATGACAGTATGACAGTATGACACTATAGTAGTATGACAGTACTGTGGGGGGGGGTGTCATCGTGGAACTCAGTCAGACCCTCGAAGAATGGTCAGATTCGCATCGGGGTTGAAAAGACAATGAAATCGAATATCAGATATTAAGGTTATGACAGTATGACAGTATGACGCTATGACAGTATGACAGTATGACAGTACAGTAGTATGACAGTACTGTGGGGCA
>LGRX02029525.1:0-17688 GCA_001247695.2 Cymbomonas tetramitiformis
AGTGTATGAGCCGCAAGCACTGCGGCTGCGTGCACCCCCTACTTGACCCGTTCCTCGTAAACCTGCTGCCCCGCATGAGAGCGTTTGAGGCGCAAACCTTCCCCAGCCCAGCACGGCACCCTTGATGGCGATCTCCAACAAAAATATGAAAACGAAGCACGCGTCTCCGATATTTATCCAAAGGTTTTCTGCAGACTCCATGGTGCAGAAGATGAACAAACCACTCGCAAGTACCACCAGGTCACCGATGCGATCCACCAAATCCAAATGCTCATTCACCCATAACCAGGCGTAGGTTTTGCTGAGCCAGGGGAACCTCTTCAGTAGCGGGCTGCCCTGAACCTTTTCGAATCGGAGCTGAATCACAGTGCAAATGTTGCGAAACTCTTCCTGGCCGACTTGGTTGGCACCATCCTTATCTAGAGCCGCAAACATTAGCCGCTGCTCACTCTCGGAGTGGCCGAAAGAGCCCAGAAGGTTCATCACCTTCTCCCGCTTCAGTTTCCCCTGGACCCAGTCCCCTCCCGCAAAGTCACCCTCCCCCACTTCAGTTTATCCCGGTCCCAATCCCGTCCCCAAGGAGATTAGCTGGCGCTACCCTCCAGCCGCAGCGGGGGAGAAGTAGAGGCAAAGCGTAAACAGGTCGGAGGAGGCAGGAGTGAGAGGCAGGAGTGCTATGGGCTCCCCATATGCAAGAAGACGGGCACGAGGTCCGTTGCACTCTGCGCAGCGAGCAAGCGGACTAGCCTCGTTCAAGTTCGTACATTCTGGTCGGGCCCGAGCGCTTGGAAGGCCGAGTCCAGGTTCGCTTCACGCTCGAGGCTTCTCAGCTGTAAGCTTTCCTTCTCTTGCAGCAAATATTCATTATAAACCATCGCAAGGATGAAGTTCAAAAAAAAGAAGAGACCAGCGAGCTGGAAAATGATAAAGAAGAATGCAGTGCTTCGTTTATCTGAGTATGCCGGCAACATTGCGTCGGGCCAGTTGGATGTGGTCATTAGGACGAGCAACGTCCAGGCCGAGTCGAAGATGGTCGGAAAGTACTCCGCTCCCTCAGGCGTGCCCTCGAAGATAAGCAACCCCGCCCAAGCAAATACCGCCACCATGGACAGCCCGATGAATGCGATCCCTACCATTTTTGGAAGCATTCCGCCAATGTACCAAAATTCCTTGCGCAGTTCGTCGGAGTATGCCACGTAGATGGATATTCTGAGCAGAGGACCCACTCTAAAGTATGTCTCCCAATTACCATATTTATAGGGTATATCGAAAAATGCGAAACAGAAGAGTATCGTCAACACTCGATGATGCACGAAACTGAAGTATTTCCAGCCGTATGCGAAGGCACTCGCAATGATTTCAACGACACAACACGCAGCGAAGCACAACTCTACGGACAGCGCCTCGTCTTTGTTTATGTTGGGAAGCCTCCACGAGGGATAGTGAGCAGCGTGGCACGTGTCCTGTCCGCCTTTGGAGCACCAGTTCGGTTGCTCGAAAAACGTGTAACATACCCACAGCAGCATAGCGTATTTCGTGACGTAGTTTCGTGAAAACTTGCCTGCCACGAGGCCTCCAGGTCCACATCAGAAAAAAAACTGTACACATGTAAACGCCTATATCATCTACACGTGTACTGGTGAACGAGTCGCCCCCACCTATTTCGTGCGCCTTCCACGCCCTTCGGGTTGCCCTTACGTGTTGTGTGCGCGAAACTTCTTGAAAGGCGTCCAAAATGAAGCTTTTACTACGTTCGTAAGGTTCCAGGGCATCAGTGTCCGACATTCCAGTGTTATTCATAGTATTTTATTGTTTGGGTAAGGCTCTTGATGTGATTTCACTTTGAATTCTCTTTACTGCTCCAAGTTATCCCCCCGACTCCCACAAGGTAACTGTCGATGTCCCTGAGCTCGGCAACGCCATAAGACATGGTGAACCTGTCGTAGCGCCGCAGGAACGCAGCAAGCTTTCTGGGAATTCAGAGAAGCGCTCATGATCGTTGAAAGCGGCTTAATACCGATTCTTTCTGCCGTGTGGGGCATCATGGAGCCACTAGCGCAGGCCGTTCATCCGTGAGCTCCTGTTCACCTGTCGTGTGTGGACACTGTCGCAGAAAGTTCCTGTCCTTCCTGAAACGTTTCAATCGCCTTTTCGGTTGGACGTTGGAGCGCATTTACTATTTTCCCGAATGAATTATTTAAGGGTACGCTTCAGTCAGTTTGAAATCGATTTAATTTGATAACATTTTCCATATTTTAAAAATAAACGAAGTCATTAATGCGGGAAAAATCAAAATAAATATTTATAGGGTTTCACTAAATATAGCACATCGTTTATAAATTCATTTGGGAGTTGCTCTATAGGATTCCGATGTCCATACCAGAGGTGTGGGCTTATATAAGCGTATGGCTTATATAAGCCCATTATATTATATTATATTGATATAATCATAAGCGCTTAAGGGAACCCGAAAATCACGCTTATATCATATCAATATAAGCGGTAAGATAAGCGCTTATATCAACATAACTATTATATTGATACAAGCACTTATATTCGATATTAGCGCTTATAATAGCGCTTATCACGCCTGGCTGGAGGACGAACCACCTTATCCGATCACCCGTATCAGCCTCACCCAATAATTGACGTATGTAAGGCTTCCACGTGGGCTTCACCTGATACTCTGATGTCTCTTCTCTCAATATATATAGTTACACCTTTGAAATCTGTACTCAAAACTCATTGTTATACTCATCGTCATTTTTATAAACCTCTCGAGTATCATCCTATTTCGTATACAGTCGTGATATCTGTTTCTTGGCTTCTGAGAGCTTCTCACGCAAGCTCAAACGAAGCTTCGCTCTCAGGATGCCTTCGCCCAAGTCGAACGGCTGGCGAATACCGTTTTCGCCATGATATTCCTACTGGCCTTACAGTTGTTATCTTCTTGCAGCGTTGGGGTAGCTCAGTTTGAGCCATCGGAGTTCAATGTTTCCGAGACTAACTTCACCGTGAACTTCCCAGCTTCCTTTGACTCGCCAAGTGTACGCGGTGCGGCAAGGAATGAATATATCCCCTGTTAACGCTCACAAAGAACAATTCGTTTGATGTTTCGGTTTGTTCATTTTTCTTTTGTGTTTCCTTGGCTTTCGATTGTGCGTGAAAGGCCTCTCTTTTCACCTTCAGGTCCTACAACTCCTGCTGATGTTTTTTTCAACCTTCCGCCTCCTCCACCTCCTCCGCCGTACCCTCGTTCTAATCGGTGGAATGACGTTGTTATTGCGTTTGTGCGCTACGTCGATGGCGCTACTCCTACCGCTCTTACGAACGCCTATGATGCCAAAGGGAACGAAGGCTTTGGCGTTGGACCACGAGAACCCTGCGTACGACGAAACCATCGCTCTTGGGGAAGCGCTCTCTGTTTCCTTTCGAGAATATGGCAACTTCATGTTTGAAGACACGCAAGGTCTTTCAGATCACTTCGGAGATGACGAAGTTGGTCCCATCATATTGCAAGAAGGGCCCTCTTTTGCAGGTACGTAACCCTAGGCCTCAGCAGGCATCCCTCAACCTCGTTTCAAACGGGCCACCATGTTGGCTGAGAACCTAGATATGGCAGTCCACATCAACCAAAATCATCCTGATGACCCTATGCTGGCTATGCACGTATCGGAGGAAAAGCTGAAAGCGATGCAAGGTGAGAATGATCCCCCCGGTACTTTTAGCACTTACAATGGTGTGCGGGATCATGACACACGCATCGCCGACGATTTCGAGACGCTCTTGATCGAACATGAATTGGTTGATGAGGAAATGGCAGAGGCTTTTGGCGAGGAATAAAGATCTTCTTGGCAGTTTTTTTTTGTTATAAGTGTTTTCGGTTTTAGGTTTGGATTTTAATTTGTTGACGTATTTATGTATAAGTTTATATGAGATTTGTCGATTTCAGATCCTGAAGTTTGTTATTATTATGGCGATTTGGCGAAAAGTGTGAAATTCCTAATTTTTTAAAATATAAGCGTCGATATAATCGCTTATATAAGCGCTTATATCGACGCTTATGCTTATATAAGCGCTTATATAAGCGGTAATATAAGCGCTTATATTCGACCGCTTATATAAGCGTGATATAAGCGCTTAAGGCCCTCCGACCCCCCCCGATATAATCATAAGCGCTTAAGCCTCGAAACCGATATAAGCCCACACCTCTGGTCCATACAAAAGCCAAGAGGCCGATTTTGAGGTATGACGCGTCATGACGTGCCAAAGTAAGGTACAGTACCGAATAGTACGCTACCGGGAGTGAACGCAGGTCGTTCGAGCTGGAGTCATGCATTATAACCACTAGACCACCGATGCTTTTGGACACCGCCGTGGGCACGCACTAATATATAACCTCAGATTCGATTTTCATTTTCGATTTCCGATTTCGATTTCTCATTTTCGATTTCAGATTTCGATTTTTCATTTTCGATTTCTGATTTTCATTTTTCATTTTCGATTTCTGATTTCGATTTTTTTTTCGATTTCAGATTTCGAAACATCAATGTTATATATCAAATAAGGAGGATCGATGTCATGTGTTAAATATGGAATGCTAATGTGATGTGTTAAATATTGAAGATCAGTGTGATGTGTTAAATATGGAAGATTGTTGTTATGTGTTAAGTATGGAAGATCGGTGTGATGTGTTAGATATGGAAGATCGGTGTGATATGTTAAATATGAAAGATCGGTGTGATGTGTTAAATAAGGAGGATCGATGTCATGTGTTAAATATGGAATGCTAATGTGATGTGTTAAATATGGAAGATCAGTGTGATGTGTTAAATATGGAAGATTGTTGTTATGTGTTAAATATGGAAGATTGATGTTATGTGTTAAAATTTGAAAGATCAATGTGATGTGTTAAATATGGAAGATCAGTGTGATGTGTTAAATATGGAAGATCGGTGTGATGTGTTAAATATGGAAGATCTGTGTGATGTGTTAAATATGGAAGATCAGTGTAATGTGTTAAATATGGAAGATCAATGTGATGTGTAAGATATGGAAGATCAAGATAATGTGTTAGATATGGAAGATCGGTGTAATGTGTTAAATATGGAAGATCAGTGTGATCTGTTAAATATGGAAGATCAGTGTAATATGTTAGATATGGAAGATCAAGGTAATGTGTTAGATAAGCATACTAACCGCGACGTGTCACACGCCATCGCATGCCACGTGGCATGGGGTGAGGGGGGGCAGCCCCCCCGCCCCCCCCTTTGTTCCGCTGCTAGCCTTAAGAGTGGTATTCTACTCGTCCACGCGACGAACGAGGACACCTAAGTGTGCAGTGCAGTAATAGAGATATATTGTATTTTGTGTGTGCAACAGGTTCGCGGATCGCGCATATACAAACGGCGACAGTGAACGCACATACAGTAATTGCCCACGGTATTTAAGAAAACTCATGGGAACACTGACTTTCACCCCCCATAAGGGGGGAGGTCTGTGGTGCCCTGTGTCACCCCTCGCCTGCTCGGATGTCACTTGCAGTGCCTGCTGTCTATCTCCGCTCGTGTGTCAGTGTCACGGTCCGTCCGCTAGCTTAAAACTGTGTATCTCCCAGTTTAATCTGACTTAGCCGAACCGAGAAACTCTGCCTCACTGCCTTGACATTTTACAGTGCAAGCTAATATATCACTATATTATCAGCTTTCACATCAGGTCTGGACCCACCTACGTTCAGAGGTGTTTTTCTTGTATTCCGTCCGCTTCGCGCCCTGCGATTCTATCCGACACTTCAAACCGACATTTTTACCGACATTTCTACCGACACTTGTTCAACCTTGTACCGACACTTCAACCCGACATTCGACCTCCTTGCCTTCGCATAGGTCACCCTATACCGACATTTTTTAGTACCGACATTTACCGACACTACAGCGCACTTTTTTTGTGCGTTACCATTCAACTAGAACCGACAATTCCTTTGTGATCTTCAACCTCTGGAAAGCAGCACCTCTACTGCCGGAGAAATGGTTTACCGCACGACTATTTTGACCTCACCGGCGGTTTCCTCGTGACATTTGACCCCAATTTCACTTTTACATCGCTCGATTTAGTTAATTTTACGGAAAGTTACGTTGACACCAAGAACCCAAACGCGCTCTCGACTATCTGGCCAGCAGCACCGCTCCTGGCGGGAAGAAGGTTTACCGCACGACGTTTTTGACTTCACCGACGTTTTCCCCGCGAGAATCTACTCCAATTTGACCCTTTCATCGTTTGATTTGCTTGATTTTGCGAGAAGTTCGCTTTTCGCTTGGGAACCCTAATTTTGGGTTCGCAGATTTTGCAGTCAGCAGTCAGTGGTCAGCGACCATGTCCACTGGGCCTCAGCGTGCGCGTATGGCCGCTGTTCGTTCGGCGTTGCACTCCTTTCGAGTACATCGGCGACATTCTACCATTGGCTATGGTCTGGTGGTGTATGGTGGTGTTTGCGCACCAGACACCAAGCTCGAGTCCATCGCGTTCACCATCGACAACGAGTGCTTTGACTCTTTCGACCTCATCCCTCCGCTTCCCTCACCTTCACCTTATGCGCTCCCTGGTCACCATCTGGTGGTGTTTGGTGCTGCTGTCACGCACACTTCACCCTTCACCATCGTCCCTTTCGAGCCTTTTCCCATGCGCTCAACCACATCCCTTCACCGCATTTTTCGCCTTCGCCCTCCTCACCCCCTCCTCAACGGCACACTTGCTCTGGTGGTGCCCGGCCGTTTTTGGCTTTGGCATCGCACAGGCATTGGTTGAACGTTGACTACTTGGCGCTCGACACCTTTCACCATTGGGAATGACGCCGCCACCGCCTGGAACCTGCCCAAACCCTGGATTGAGACCCTCAATTGGCACATCACGATTTAGCATGTAACTAGAGAACATTACATTTCTACTAGCCGCCTGCCCGGGAGTACCGGCTGGCCCTGCAGTGCACCTCCCACCTTCGGGGTGAGGTGGTGTCATGGGAACACTGACTTTCACCCCCCATAAGGGGGGAGGTCTTTGGTGCCCTGTGTCACCCCTCGCCTGCTCGGATGTCACTTGCAGTGCCTGCCGTTTTCTCCGCTCGTGTGTCACGGTCCGTCCGCCAGCTTAAAACCGTGTATCTCCCAGTTTAATCTGACTTAGCCGAACCGAGAAACTCTGCCTCACTGCCTTGACATTTTACAGTGCAAGCTAATATATCACTATATTATCAGCTTTCACATCAAAAATGGGATTTTTGGGCCCAACCGGCCGTACTCATCGAGTTGGTACCCCCCGCCAGCGTCAGCGTCATAAGAGAACTCGAAGAATAGTAAGCCATTTTCTTTCAGTTAGCCAGCTATTTTCTTAAATTTTCATTGATAAACGCTTGAAACGGCTATGATTTCAGGAAAAATCGCCTGCGGCGCCAGCACCAAGGTGGCTTATTTCGGGAATTTTCTTAGCCGAAAAAGCCAGCCAGCCGTACTCATCGAGTTGGGTACCCCAAACGATTTGCTTTCTTAACGTCGGGTTTTCTTAAAAGTGAGTGATTACTGTACACGACATATATCGCATAACTATACTCGCTGCAGAATAAACAGCGAACGGAGTGCGCGGAAATCACCGTAGCGAACGCATTCGCTCGCATATACGCCGTCAGAGGATAACAGCGCGACAAGGTGTGCTTACAGCATACAGATCGCACACATACGTTGTTATCATTCGCAAAATTGTACGATATGCGACATACTGACGCGCGGATGATCAAATCGTCATCAGTGTATGTTCCGTACGCGAAATGGCATTTGTGCCATATGCCATACATACCTGCGACAGAGATATTCACCATTCGCAGCACATACCATCAGCGACTTTGATTAATCGTTACTCGCACTAACTGTTCAGTGCAGTGTACGCATCAAAATCTCGTCATTTCAAATGGTTGCAAAAATCACTCGTCTACGCGCATTATGATTTAGCTTGACAGGATATATGCACACCTGCTAGATTCATCATGATTAGATGACGCGCGATGATGGTATATATATATATATGCAGCATACTATTCAAAATCTGTGATGCTTGCACATAAGAGATGATGTTTATTCATTCAATGGCAGATTTACATACAAGTTTGCAATCATATGTGTGTGTACCATATGCTGTGTGTGTAACCATATCACACACACACACACACATAATATGACATCAGATAAATATGGAAGTTGTGCAATCACATGTGTGTGTACTATATGTTGTGTGTGTAGCCATATCACACACACACACACACACACACACATGCAGCATACACTATCCACTCAAAATATACTAAGTGTATGCAGAGATACCATGCAACTATATCATGCAACTTGATTCCACCATGTTATACATTGACATATGCATATATGTATGCAGCCAACTTGATCACGATAACAGTTGGCATGTATAGTCATATATAACAATGCATCAGATGTCGCAATAAATATCACATAGCATACCTGCTGTGCAAGATAAACTATAAACGAACCCACTTGGTATAAGGTGCCTCTTCATGATCTTAAGACAATAATTAGCTCAGTATTCCCTGACGTAGGATTTGGGATGGGATACTGTTCTAGTGTTGATCAATGAAAGGAATGCTCACCAGAACCACGGTGTGAAATATACCAAGCAACTCGTTATTCACAACGAGATATGCAGGATTACATACACTAACCAAGTTGATATATATCATGTTAGCTACATGCTGTTAGTGGTATACAGATCATCTTATGTGATAGATCAATTTGGTATAGTGTACTAAATCAGCAAGTTGTGAGATATATAGCTACGGGTATATATCGGGTTACAGTCAGAATGCTTTCACTTTCGGTGTTTGCATAAGTCAGAATAAACCTAAGATAGTCTCGGCTTTATGCCGGAAACCCTAAACCTGTGACACCCGTACTGTACGGAGTACTAGTACAGATAACTAATGTGTTAAATATGGAAGATCAGTGTGATGTGTTAAATATGAAAGATCAGCGTGGTGTGTTAAATATGGAAGATCAGTGTGATATGTTAAATATGGAAGATCGGTGTGATATGTTAAATATGGAAGATCAGGTGATGATATGTTAAATATGGAAGATCGGTGTGATATGTTAAATATGGAAGATCTATGTGATGTGTTAAATATGGAGGATCGGTGTGATGTGTTAAATATGGAAGATCGGTAATATGTTAAATATGGAAGACTGGTGTGATGTGTTAAATATGGAAGATCGGTGTGATGTGTTAAATATGGAAGATCAGTGTGATGTGTTAAATATGGAATCCCTCCCTCCCTCCCTCCCTCCCTCCCTCCCCCTCCCTCCCTCCCTCCCTCCCCCTCCCCTCCCCCCGCTCCCTCCTCCCTCCCTCCCTCCCCCTCCCTCCCTCCCTCCCTCCCCTCCCCTTCCTTCGATCGTACGTGATGATGCAAAACCCACGCAACACTAGCGATGAGCGAGGATGCGTGGGGCCAGCCCCCCACACTTCGCCTCTCTAACGACGATGCGCCGCGATGCGATGCGGCGCAACGTGGTGCGACATGATATCGATTTTGATGATGCTTACTAAACTTAGTGCTCCTAATTTTGAGTGACTACTATATTTAGCGCTGCTATTTACGGAACGATTCTCAGAAAGCCCGAACCTAAGCCCTAAACCCTCATCGAACCCGCGAACCATATTTAACACATCACATTTCGAATCGATCGATACGCGCGATCGACCGACGCGATCGCGCGCGATGATGCGCGATTGGTGAAGCTCCGACCCAACCCCATAAACCCTAAACCCTAAACCTAAACCCTAAACCCTCATCGATCCGTCCAAGAAAGAAATCGAAAATCGAAAACCCGCGAACCAGATTTAACACATCACATTTCGAATCGATCGGTTCGCATCGTGGTGTAATTGCATCGCATCGCATCGTATTGCATCGCGCATCGCATCGCATCGCGCATCGCATCGTATCGCATCGCGCATCGCATCGTATCGCATCGCATCGCATCGTATCGCATCGCGCATCGCATCGTATCGCATCGCATCGCATCGTATTGCATCGCGCATCGTATCGCATCGCATCGCACCGTATTGCATCGCGCATCGCATCGCATCGCGCATCGCAAATCGAACATCGTTAATCGAACATCGAAAATCGACTGGGATTCGAACCCAGGATCTTCGAGTTAGAGTCATAAATTCTAACCACTAGACCACCGATGTTTGTGATCACCAATTCAGGTTACGCACTAATATATATTTTCAGATTTCGATTTCAGATTTCGATTTCAGATTTCGATTTCAGATTTAATTCGACGCATCGCGCATCGCATCGTATCGCATCGCATCGCATCGTATTGCATCGCGCATCGCATCGTATCGCATCGCGCATCGCATCGCATCAGTATTATGTCATCGCGGAGACGTGGCAGCATGTCGTTCAAGTTTGCATATTAAGATGATGTGGCATACACCATCAGACATCAGTATTATGTCATCGCGGAGACGTGGCAGCATGTCGTTCAAGTTTGCATATTAAGATGATGCGGCATACACCATCACACATCATTATTATGTCATCGCGGAGACGTGGCAGCATGTCGTTCAAGTTTCGCGAAATTTCGCGAAGTTTCATGAAGACGTTATGCATTATTTAAACAAACATTTCATTAGCAATCGCAAAACAGGTATCTGTGAGTACCAGCATACATGCAAGGTGAGCTTGCCACAAATTTTGTACTATATTCAGGACTCTGCATAAAGTAGAAATTCAAACATTATTTGGCACTAATCACAATAGCATGAACATTTGATATATCAAAGCATGATGAAGGAGCTCCGTTCAGTGCCATATGATTTTATCATTATCTTGTATCATGTATTGCTGGTGGCTGCTGGGTGAGATGGATGTTTGGATGCGGACATAAATTGTGCATTTCATTGGTTACTATTCCAGGTGGAGGGTACATATTATCAACTGATCTGGCCGACATGCTGGCAGACACTGTATCATCTCCTGGGTGGACTCCTCCATTTCCATCGGCCGGGTTTCTTGAGGTATGATGCGTCTCTGAGAAGTACATATCACGGATACGATACTTTATACATACACCACTTAGTGTCCAATGACTGCAGAACTCAGACATTGATGATATCAAATGCAAAGTATACCCACAGCGCATTCCCAAGCAACAATGATTGCGTTGCATGGCTTGCTGAATTGATGTTGTCATCAACACTGTATCTTTGAATGGTGCCAGTATACATTATTGCCGCTGCGCATTATAACTGGACCTAAGTTTATTACCAGCATACATGCAAGGTGAGCTTGCCACAAATTTTGTACTATATTCAGGACTCTGCATAAAGTAGAAATTCAAACATTATTTGGCACTAATCACAATAGCATGAACATTTGATATATCAAAGCATGATGAAGGAGCTCCGTTCAGTGCCATATGATTTTATCATTATCTTGTATCATGTATTGCTGGTGGCTGCTGGGTGAGATGGATGTTTGGATGCGGACATAAATTGTGCATTTCATTGGTTACTATTCCAGGTGGAGGGTACATATTATCAACTGATCTATATTATCAACAGACACTGTATCATCTCCTGGGTGGACTCCTCCATTTCCATCGGCCGGGTTTCTTGAGGTATGATGCGTCTCTGAGAAGTACATATCACGGATACGATACTTTATACATACACCACTTAGTGTCCAATGACTGCAGAACTCAGACATTGATGATATCAAATGCAAAGTATACCCACAGCGCATTCCCAAGCAACAATGATTGCGTTGCATGGCTTGCTGAATTGATGTTGTCATCAACACTGTATCTTTGAATGGTGCCAGTATACATTATTGCCGCTGCGCATTATAACTGGACCTAAGTTTATTGATCCGCTAGTACTTAATAAGATGGTTTGCACTACATTGAATCCTTATCAGTGGGTGGAAGGCGGATGCAACTACTGTGATGTAGTCATATGCAGAGGGCAAATGTGTCTGCGTGCAGTATATATGCTGTGTATCACGAATTATTGTTGCAGATATGATTGTTGCTTATAACGATACTGCAGCATGCACCTTATAAGCGAACAACCAACATACATATCTGTCTACAATCACATTATATATTATTCATGGCACTAATCACAATAGCATGAACATTTGATATATCAAAGCATGATGAAGGAGCTCCGTTCAGTGCCATATGATTTTATCATTATCTTGTATCATGTATTGCTGGTGGCTGCTGGGTGAGATGGATGTTTGGATGCGGACATAAATTGTGCATTTCATTGGTTACTATTCCAGGTGGAGGGTACATATTATCAACTGATCTATATTATCAACAGACACTGTATCATCTCCTGGGTGGACTCCTCCATTTCCATCGGCCGGGTTTCTTGAGGTATGATGCGTCTCTGAGAAGTACATATCACGGATACGATACTTTATACATACACCACTTAGTGTCCAATGACTGCAGAACTCAGACATTGATGATATCAAATGCAAAGTATACCCACAGCGCATTCCCAAGCAACAATGATTGCGTTGCATGGCTTGCTGAATTGATGTTGTCATCAACACTGTATCTTTGAATGGTGCCAGTATACATTATTGCCGCTGCGCATTATAACTGGACCTAAGTTTATTACCAGCATACATGCAAGGTGAGCTTGCCACAAATTTTGTACTATATTCAGAACTCTGCATAAAGTAGAAATTCAAACATTATTTGGCACTAATCACAATAGCATGAACATTTGATATATCAAAGCATGATGAAGGAGCTCCGTTCAGTGCCATATGATTTTATCATTATCTTGTATCATGTATTGCTGGTGGCTGCTGGGTGAGATGGATGTTTGGATGCGGACATAAATTGTGCATTTCATTGGTTACTATTCCAGGTGGAGGGTACATATTATCAACTGATCTATATTATCAACAGACACTGTATCATCTCCTGGGTGGACTCCTCCATTTCCATCGGCCGGGTTTCTTGAGGTATGATGCGTCTCTGAGAAGTACATATCACGGATACGATACTTTATACATACACCACTTAGTGTCCAATGACTGCAGAACTCAGACATTGATGATATCAAATGCAAAGTATACCCACAGCGCATTCCCAAGCAACAATGATTGCGTTGCATGGCTTGCTGAATTGATGTTGTCATCAACACTGTATCTTTGAATGGTGCCAGTATACATTATTGCCGCTGCGCATTATAACTGGACCTAAGTTTATTGATCCGCTGGTACTTAATAAGATGGTTTGCACTACATTGAATCCTTATCAGTGGGTGGAAGGCGGATGCAACTACTGTGATGTAGTCATATGCAGAGGGCAAATGTGTCTGCGTGCAGTATATATGCTGTGTATCACGAATTATTGTTGCAGATATGATTGTTGCTTATAACGATACTGCAGCATGCACCTTATAAGCGAACAACCAACATACATATCTGTCTACAATCACATTATATATTATTCATTTCAGGAGAGTGCTTGAACCCTATGATTGTACCAGAGAACACATATATTATTTTATCAGGAGGAGCGATGGTTCAACAAACTGGAACCAATTCGATTAGCTCGTCGTTCGAGCTAGGGTCATGCATTATAACCACTAGACCACCGATGCTTTTGGATGCCAATCGAGGGCACCCACTAATATATAACCTCAGATTCGATTTTCATTTTCGATTTCAGATTTCAATTTTTCATTTTCGATTTCAGATTTTGATTTTTCATTTTCGATTTCTGATTTCGATCGTTTTTTCCGATTTCAGATTTCGAAACATCAATGTTATATATTAAACAAGGAGAATCGATGTCATGTGTTAAATATGGAATGCTAATGCGATATGTTAAATATGGAGGATTAGTGTTATGTGTTAAATATGGAAGATCGGTGTGATGTGTTAAATATGGAAGATCGGTGTCATGTGTATATGTATACGACATGCATGATGTATACTACATTAATGATGCTGCATCCGCGCATAATTATTAATCGATGCATGCGCGCGATGCGTATGCTCGTATTAATCAACACAGCATGCGACATCGATACCGGCATGCGACATGCATGTATACTATATTAATGATGCTGCATCCGCGCATAATTATTAATCGATGCATGCGCGCGATGCGTATGCTCGTATTAATCAACATAGCATGCGACATCGATACCCGGCATGCGACATGCATGTATACTATATTAATGATGTTGCATCCGCGCATAATTATTAATCGATGCATGCGCGCGATGCGTATGCTCGTATTAATCAACACAGCATGCGACATCGATACCGGCATGCGACATGCATGTATACTACATTAATGATGCTGCATCCGCGCATAATTATTAATCGATGCATGCGCGCGATGCGTATGCTCGTATTAATCAACACAACATGCGACATCGATACCGGCATGCGACATGCATGATGTATACTACATTAATGATGCTGCATCCGCGCATAATTATTAATCGATGCATGCGCGCGATGCGTATGCTCGTATTAATCAACACAACGTGCGACATCGATACCCGGCATGCGACATGCATGATGTATACTACATTAATGATGTTGCATCCGTGCATAATTATTAATCGATGCATGCGCGCGATGCGTATGCTCGTATTAATCAACACAGCATGCGACATCGATACCGGCATGCGACATGCATGGTGTATACTACATTAATGATGCTGCATCCGCGCATAATTATTAATCGATGCATGCGCGCAATGCGTATGCTCGTATTAATCAACACAGCATGCCACATCGATACCGGCATGCGACATGCATGATGTATACTATTTCAATGATGCTGCATCCGCGCATAATTATTAATCGATGCATGCGCGCGATGCGTATGCTCGTATTAATCAACACAGCATGCGACATCGATACCGGCATGCGACATGCATGATGTATACTATTTCAATGATGCTGCATCCGCGCATAATTATTAATCGATGCATGCGCGCGATGCGTATGCTCGTATTAATCAACACAGCATGCGACATCGATACCCGGCATGCGACATGCATGATGTATACTACATTAATGATGCTGCATCCGCGCATAATTATTAATCGATGCATGCGCGCGATGCGTATGCTCGTATTAATCAACATAGCATGCGACATCGATACCGGCATGCGACATGCATGTATACTATATTAATGATGCTGCATCCGCGCATAATTATTAATCGATGC
Source organism: Cymbomonas tetramitiformis (assembly GCA_001247695.2). NCBI lineage: Eukaryota > Viridiplantae > Chlorophyta > Pyramimonadophyceae > Pyramimonadales > Pyramimonadaceae > Cymbomonas > Cymbomonas tetramitiformis. Next base: position 15,307 of record LGRX02029525.1, read on the forward strand.
ATGCGCGCGATGCGTATGCTCGTATTAATCAACACAGCATGCGACATCGACACAGCATGCCCGGCATGCGACATGCATGATGTATACTACATTAATGATGCTGCATCCGCGCATAATTATTAATCGATGCATGCGCGCGATGCGTATGCTCGTATTAATCAACACAGCATGCGACATCGACACAGCATGCCCGGCATGCGACATGCATGATGTATACTACATTAATGATGCTGCATCCGCGCATAATTATTAATCGATGCATGCGCGCGATGCGTATGCTCGTATTGCCGATACCGGCATGCTCGATGATGCATAACAGTTGAATTTCTTTTTTTGCGACTGATGACGCGCGACTGATGACGCGCGCATCATCGTCATCGTTCAACGATTGCATCTCGCGTAAACAAAACGAAAATCCAACGGTCTCTGCAGCGCGATTAATATAATGGCGATCTCGCATGAGAGACGACCTGTCCATCGGACGCGGGCGCACAACGCCAGCAATCATCAATCCGACGTGGCGCGCCGCGATGCCCGTAATTATGGTTGTCGCTCCTCGCCATTTTTGTTGGAGCAAAATCCGCCATGCCATGGCGATGGAAGTGTCATCGCGGTGTCACAGTGACGCAAATGCAAAATTCCCGATGAAGCGAATCGGACGATCGCCGCGACTTGATTCATTATCGATCCGACATGGCGCGCTCAGATGGTCGCATTCTCAGCATGTACACGCTGCGCATCGGGTCCGTAATGCCACGACGTCGGGGTGGCGTGGCGGCTTCAGACACGCGGCTGCGGTGGCGATGCCATCGTTAGCGTCTGGCGATCGTCAGATGGCAATTTCCACTGCGTCGCCCGTTGGGATTCGAGCTTTGCTGCTGCTGCTGCTGCTGCTGCTGCTGCTGCTGCTGAATGAGTTGGAATGTATGATTATGTGTTAAATATGGAAGATCGGTGTGATGTGTTAAACATGGAAGATTAGTATGATGTGTTAAATATGCATACAAACGACGTGTCACACGCCATCGCACGCCACGTGGCATGGGGGGGCCCGGTGGGCGGCAGCCCCCCCGCCCCCCCTTTGGTTCCGAGGCTAGTTATATACTAAAATCGCTCGGTTGGTAAGTAAGTCACACGGGACGGATCGACGACCCCTCCGCCACCCCCGCGCGCACCCCCGAGACACCCCCCGCGCGGTTTTCGATTTAATTCGAATCGCATCGCGTCGCGCATCGCATCGCATCGCATCGCGCATCGCATCGCATCGCATCGCGCATCGCATCGCATCGCGCATCGCATCGCATCGCGACGCATCGCGCATCGAATTTTCGATTTCTACACGACCGGGATTTGAACCCAGGTCGTTCGAGCTAGGGTCATGCATTATAACCACTAGACCACCGATGCTTTTGGATGCCAATCGAGGGCACCCACTAATATATAACCTCAGATTCGATTTTCATTTTCGATTTCAGATTTCAATTTTTCATTTTCGATTTCAGATTTTGATTTTTCATTTTAGATTTCTGATTTCGATCGTTTTTTCCGATTTCAGATTTCGAAACATCAATGTTATATATTAAACAAGGAGAATCGATGTCATGTGTTAAATATGGAATGCTAATGTGATATGTTAAATATGGAGGATTAGTGTTATGTGTTAAATATGGAAGATCGGTGTGATGTGTTAAATATGGAAGATCAATGTGATGTGTTAAATATGGAAGATCGGTGTCATGTGTATATGTATACGACATGCATGATGTATACTACATGAATGATGCTGCATCCGCGCATAATTATTAATCGATGCATGCGCGCGATGCGTATGCTCGTATTAATCAACACAGCATGCGACATCGATACCGGCATGCGACATGCATGATGTATACTATATTAATGATGCTGCATCCGCGCATAATTATTAATCGATGCATGCGCGCGATGCGTATGCTCGTATTAATCAACACAGCATGCGACATCGATACCCGGCATGCGACATGCATGATGTATACTATATTAATGATGCTGCATCCGCGCATAATTATTAATCGATGCATGCGCGCGATGCGTATGCTCGTATTAATCAACACAGCATGCGACATCGATACCGGCATGCGACATGCATGAATACTACATTAATGATGCTGCATCCGCGCATAATTATTAATCGATGCATGCGCGCGATGCGTATGCTCGTATTAATCAACACAACATGCGACATCGATACCGGCATGCGACATGCATGATGTATACTACATTAATGATGCTGCATCGGCGCATAATTATTAATCGATGCATGCGCGCGATGCGTATGCTCGTATTAATCAACACAACGTGCGACATCGATACCCGGCATGCGACATGCATGATGTATACTAC